>PVJH01016207.1:0-51870 GCA_004026705.1 Nesogale talazaci
ATGGAACAGTAATGATAGAAAACCTGATGAGCTGCGGGGGAACATCAAGAACATCATTCGTGAAGAAAGTAAGAGATCACTAAAAATATGAGTGTGATAGTTATACAATCTCTTGTCCATTTGAGGCTTAAGAGTGAAGGGGTAGAGTTTAGCCCGTCAGCCAGGCTGCAGCTTAGTGGCCTCGTTTGGAGGCATGAAGAAGATAAATAGCTTGGTGGAGGCAGGGCTCACACTCACGCCATGCAAGACATCACTGACAATGAGCCTGATAGAGCTATGCTGATGTAGCCGGAGCTCTGGAGCCAGAAGAACTATGTGGAGACCCCCACCAGCACTAAGATGCTTACACTGCCACTGGGTCCACAAGACTTTCCAACCACTGGTCTGTTATTTTCCTGCATCTGGCATCATTGCTTGTGTTTCATGAGTCCAAAGAGGAATTTATAGAATGGTACTGGACAAATGGGCTAATATCAGACGTATGGACTTGACCTGGACTGGGTTGGGATGTTTTCTTACTGTATAATGGCCCTTTTATATAAAACTCTTTCTTATGCACATATGGTGTCTACGAGTTTTATTTCTCTAGTCGTCCCAGACTAACCCAAAAAGAAAGAAAGAAGAGATCAAAGCTGATGTTGGAAGAGACTCCAACACTTGTTTTTTTATCATAGTAGCTGCGGTGGAAGAAATGATGAAGTCAAAAAGCTGGACAAGAAATTCAAAGAGCTGCTCAAGAAGACAAAGTCAAATATTATAATGAAATGCGTAAAGATCTAGAGATAGAAAATAAAAAAGGAAAAACATGCTCAGCATAATGTAAACAACTGAAGACAAAAAATATCATATCTCAAGTGGCAATATTGAAAGATTCTATGGGCATTGACTGCTGCATCATAAGAAGATAAAAAGAATACACAGGTTCACTGTTACAAAAAGAACTAGTCAACATTCCACCATTTGAGAATCAATGGTACCAATTAGATTGCTGAAGACAGAATAAGTGCATTAGCTAATGTGGTGAAGAAAGCTGATGGTGCCCAGCTATTACAAGATATAGCTTCTTGTGTCTTAAAGGCTTGAAGTTAAACAAGCAGCTATCTAGCAGGGAAGCAACAAAACTCACATGGAAGAATCACACCAACCTGTGAGAGATTACAAGGTGTCCATGGGATCAGCTATCAGGCCTCAGGAGACCCAAAACAAACAACCATTTTTATGCAAATGAGGGGCACCAGAATGAAGACCCGAAGTCCATCTGTAGACAATTGGACATTCCCTCACAGAAGGGTCACAAGGAAGGAACAAGCCAGTCTGGGTTCAGTATGGCACCGACGAAACACACAACTTTCCTCCAGTTCTTTAATGCTTCCTCACTCTATCTTGACCGTAGTTTTACCTTTCAAACCTGACTAGACCAGAGCATGTACACTGGTGCGGATAAGAGCTCTCAACACCGGCTGAGCCCTGGTGGCGTAGTGGTTGTGCATGGGACTGCGGCCCACTGGGATGGAGGTTCGATTCCAGCTCCACGGAGCAAAGGGTGGGCCTCCTACTCCCACCACCTGAGGGCAGTAATGCCAAAAAAAAAAAAAAACCAAAAAACAGAGCTCTCAACACACAGAATCCATGATAGACAAACTCCTCAGGTACAATAATGGGAACAGCAAAACCATGAAATAGGGGGAAGACAGGGGGAGAAGGGAGGAACCGATTGCAATGATTGACGGCTAACCCTCCACCCCCAGGGGGGTGATCAACAGAAACATAGGTGAAGGGAAACATCAGATGGTGTGAAATATGAAAATAAAAATAATTTATAAATTATCAATCATTCATAGAGTGGGAAGGTGGGGGTGGGAGGGGAAAAAAGAAGAGCTGATACCAAGGGTTCAAGTAGAAAGAAAATGTTTTGAAAAATATGATGGTAACATATGTACAAATGTGCTTGATACAATTGATGTATAGATTATTATAAGCACTGTAAGAGCTTCCCCCCCCCCCAAAAAAAATCAATCTGTCTTGGAAGAAGTACCAAGGGCCTAAGTGGAGGGAGGATGTTTTGAGAGGGATGATGGCAACAAGTGTGCAAACGTGGCCTGTATACAGTTGACGTAAGTATGGAACGTCATGAAAGTTGTATGAGCCCCCAATAAAATGATTTATTAAAAAAAAAGGAGGGGAAAGGAGGAGCTTATATCAAGGACTGAAGTAGAAACTATTTGAAAATGAAGATGGCAACATGTGTACAAATATGCTTGATACAAATGAGGTATTGAATGGTATAAGAGCTGTTAGAGCCCCCAATAAAATCATAGGGGGAAAAAAAGTACAGTTTGCATGCTCCTAAGAGTCAAGGGTGGCAAGACTTTACCTCATGTACTTTGAGACTGTTCCCTGGAGAAGCACATCATGCTTGGTAAGGTGTGAGTGGCAGTGACAAAGAGGAAGGACCCTGACAAAATGGATTGACGCTGGGACTGGAACAATGGGCTCAATATAAGAGTAGTTATGAGGATGGCATAGCATGAGACAGTGTTTTGTTCTGGTGTGCCTGGAGACACTGAGTCAGCATTGATCCTATGGCCCTGGACAACATCACAGAAACTCCGTAAAAGACAGTAGGAGTTCCTTTGGGTTTCCAAGTGTGTCAGTCTTTACAGACACAGATTGCTTCATCTTTCTCTCAAGGGGCAGCTGGTGGGGTTAAATCATTGATCATTCTGTGTGCAGCCACATACCCAACCCACTCTGCCTCTTAAGATTCTACTCTTACTAGGAACAGACAATGAATGGATAGCCCATATTTACTATAAAAGACTTTGAAAGTCACAATGACATTACAGAAAAGAACGTTAGCTAACATTCTAAAAAGAAAAGTTATGAAAATAGAAAATAAAGCCTTTGAGACTTAACAGTATCTCAAATGAGACAGGAGCTCCCAAACTTGATTAAGCCTATTCAGAGCCCAGTTTTCTCATACTTGAGCAATTTCAATATCCAGAAATTACTGAAGACCTGGAAAATTTACCTCTTGGTGAACCTCGATCTCGTTTTATTGATTTTAATTTGAGATCCGTCTGTCAAAGCCTGTGGGTGGTTTAGAAATAATTAAATTGCTTCCAACAGGTGGTAGAGCTTTTTTAAAAGCCTCATCGATACAGCACGGAGAATCAGAATACTTTGGGCCAAGCACTGGCTAATTGAATTGGGCAGTCAATAGATATTTGACTGAGTTTGAGACAGTTGGCTGTGTCTCTGAAATTGAGAAGCAGTGCCCTAGAGGCATAGGGAGTGGTTAGACGCTGGGCTACTAACCACAAGGTTGGCTGTTCAAAGCCACCGTCGCTCTGTAGGAGAACCGTGAGGCTTTTTAGTCTCATAAAGAAAAACTGAGAAGGGGCTCAAGCAGCAAGCAAGTGTTTTGAGAACGATGAGGGAAGCAAATAGACAAAAGTGCTTGACACATTGGATGTATGTGCGGATTGTGATAAGAATTATACGTGCCCCAGTAAAATGCTTTCATTAAAGAAAGAGTTCGCGTCTCAGAGACACATGTGGGCAGTTCTGCTCTGTTCGGTAGGTAGCTGTAATTTGGCTGCGACTCTATAGCAGTGAGTTTTATGTTCCTTTGGTGCCACGCGGACCCTTCCGAGTGAGCACTGTGTTTCTGTAGCAGTCCAATGGTCACATGTGACATGACACGTGTCTAGTTGTTGGTGGTGACCAACACTGATTTCCCAAAGGCCATTGATTATAATGATTTCATGACCAGATGCAAATACTAGACCAAGAAGTCACTGACAGACTCCACGGGAAGGAAATAGTGGCCATTCTGGGGCCGTGGTCTCCTTTCTCCCATATCCTTTTACAATGAATCAGTCATTTGAAAAAAAAAAAAAAGTACCTTCTCCATTACTCAGGTATTGATGTCACTGTCATTTATTAGAGCAAAGGGAATAGGTGGTGGAGACTCATGGAACAGGAAACCCCTAGGCTTTGGAGCAGATCCAGGCTGCTGTCACTCACTGCCACTTACTCTTTCAGCATGCAGTTGACCTGCAAACTCAGTGTTGATACTGAGTTTTTCTGAATTTATACTATGTGGGGAGGCTTATTTAAAAGCGTCTCTCCAAACTTTGACTGTGAGGATGTGTTTATTATCACTACAGCCCCTGTGTTTACTTGGAATGTTAGGTCTTTCCTGGCTTTGTTGCAACGAGCAATAAAGCTGAACTCTTTTAGAATTACTAAGAGGAATGATATACCACAGGAGTGAAGAAGGACACTATTTATCCGTGCGTTTTTTTTTTTCGGTGGGGGAGGGGGGCGCATCACTGCCCTCTGGTAATCATGGGAACTACCCAGCCTTGCTCCTGGTGAGCCGCCGCTGGATTTGAACTGCCAAGCCTGTGGGCCACAGCCCTGCACTCAACCACTATACCACCAGGGCTCAGCCCGTCTGTGGATTTTTTTTTTTTTTTGAGAATTCAGGACACCCTTTTTTTGCCAGCTAAGAAATCACATTTTAGGAAATAAAAGGACGTTTTCTTTTTTATAATTCATGGTAATATTTTAAGTAGGATTTAAGTGAAGACAGGCTGTAGTTCTTTCTAGTCTTATTTAGCTCATTTAACACAGGCATCCCAGAACAAGCAGAGATGCCAGGCCCTTGTCGTTGGCACAGTGTTCTGAGGCATACAATTCAATTGAGGTCACTCCAAGCTATGTCTGGTATCTGGCTGTGTCCAGGGCAAGGAACAGATGGGTGAGATGGGTTGGTGGCTGAGTTGTAATCTGCACTATCTTATTTGTGTCCCCCCCCCCCACTGTCCTGTCTAGTGAAGCAAGACAAAGAGAGGCACAGCAACCACTTAGCTGACCAGTGTGCTGCCCTCTCGGTTCCGGGTACACTGGGGTGGTTGAAACAGAAGAGTGTACCTAATAGACGTTTTAAAAACAAAACAACAACAAAACCATTCATTGCTATCAAGTTAATTTTGACTCCTGGTGCCCGCGTGTTTCAGAGTACATCTGTGCTCCACAGCGTGTTCAAGGGCTATACTCTTTCAGGAGTCCTAGAGTGCCCCAAACACGCTCAACTGCTTGCTGAAAGGCAGGCAGCTGAAACCCACCCAGAGAGCCTTCCCAAGATAGAAGCTTGGTGATCGTTTCAGAAAAGTCACAGCTGAGAGAATGTACAGCGGCAGATCAACTGCAGCCAAAGAGCCAACTTCGTGTGGGGCCCAGAGGCACCTGCTTCTTCTATTCTGCAAAGAGCCCCAGTGGCCTCATAAATTATAACCAGGTTGCATAGAGGTGAGCCGTTTGAACCACCAGCCACTCCGTGGGAGAATTTCTGCTCGAGTGAAGAGTTACAGACGCTGAAACTCCCAGGGACAATTCGACCCTACTCTACAGGTCCCTCTGAATTGGAATAGATCGATGGCAGTACGTTTGTTTGGTTTTGTTTTTATTTCTGGTGGCAGTCAGTTTGGGTTTTTCAGTTTGGATCTACAGCTGCACACGGGATTACCCTGGACAGCAGCTGACAGCGGCAGCCGTAGAGAAGGCCACCGGGGAGTAGATTCTGACCACCATCCTCTGAGCCAGCAGTCGTGCGCTTGGCCAGTGCCTCAGCCAGCGTAGCCTTCTAAGAAGCTGGTACCTCTGTGACTGTCAGAGTTGGTTCTTTGGCTGCAGGTGATCCACCTGGCTGTTCCTCTGGTATACTGAAAGGGCATGTGAAGCAGTCGGCTAACGTGTGACAGAGTGTCACGAAGGTACTGGAAGGGCCCCTGTTAGCAAAGTGATTGAGTGCTTCCCAGCAGCTGCTACAGGGGAGAAAGATGTGACAGTCTGCGCTTGTCAAGAGGACAGTCTTGGAAACCCTGCAGGGAAGTTCTACTCTGTCCTCTGAGTTTGCTCAGAGTCAAGATCTGGGGGGAGAATTAAAACCCGCTGGCAACCTTTCAGAAGACATTCTCCCTTCAGTTCTCTTTGTTTTTCATTGTTCCCTAAAGCCCGCCCCTTTTGGTGTGTCCTGAATTGTGCATGAGTCATGCATAAGTTCTCTGTGCTCCGCAAAGTCCTGGTCTCAAAGGAGATAAAATGCACACGCAAGCTTTTAGGGAAAATTACCAGCACAGGAGTACCACAGATCCATTTCATCCCTACTTAAACAGGCTGTGCCGTGTACAACAGCACAGTGCAACATAAAAACTGCAAAGGGTTAGGGACTCGCATGTGATCACTCAGAAATAGTGCAGGAAAGAAAAATTCTTTGTAGTAGATGTTGTTGTTAGGTGCTATCTGAATGGATTTAACTTGTAGCAACCGAACGAAGCACAGCACAGTCCCACATCACCCTCACATGGTTCCGTCATTCTGATAGTTGAGCGCAGTGGTACAGCCAGTATCCATCCATCTCTGGAGGGCCTTCCTTTTTACTGCTGCACCTGTCTTTTACTGAGTGTGGTGTGTGTGCTTTTCCAGGCGCTGCTGTCTCTGGACAACATGTCCAAAGCGCGTGAGACAAAGGCTTGCCATCCTTGCCTCTAGAGGCACATCCTAGCTGTACTTATTCCAAAATTGATCTGTTTGTTCTTTTGACAGTCCATGGGACTTTTAATATTCTCCAACATCATAGTTCAAATGCATCGATCTTTCTTACAGTGAATGAATCTGGTATAAATCAACTGTCTACTGTATTCTAGGTTCTTCTATGAAATCTGAAGGAAGTTGATGTTTTAGTTCTAATTTAAGGCAATGTTTCATTATAGTAAAAACTATATTCACAGGCTGAGCCCCAGTGGCGTAAGTGGTTGACTGTGGGACTGCGGCCTACGGGCTTGGCAGTTCAAATCCAGCAGCGGCTCTCAGGAGCGGCACTGGGTTGCGCACATGACCACCAGATGGCAGTGATGCCCCTTCAAAAAATAAATATAAAAAAAATTTTTTAAAACTGCATTAAAAAATTTTTTTTAAATATCAGCTATTTTATAAAAGGGAGGAGGGAAGAAGGATATAAAATAAGTTGGCTCTTGTCCCAGGGAATTTAGAAGCTCAGAGTTGTCTTGATTTTGTGTAAAGACTAAATTTAAAGATGGCAACTTGCTTGATCTTAGAGCATCTTTGTTTCCCCATGGAATTCCCAAGGAATAGAGTCATCTTTGTGTGAAACTTCAGATTCTTGTTTTTTCTCTCCAGATGGGGGCAGAAGGTCTGGAAGGAGGTGCTTCAGGAAGTCAGCATTCTAAGAAACTCGTTAGCTTTACACTAACAGGTAAGTGTGTCTTTCAACATTACATCCAGTTTCAAAATGTGTATTTTGAAAGACCTGCATATTCTCATAGGCAAGGCTTATGGCTCAATTTGGCCAGTAACTATGTTTTGTTTAGAATGCTTAGGGCTTTAAAATATCCAGAGTTTTAGATAGGCATCTATTACTACCTATCTAATTTCATTCATTATCTGAAAACATTTCCAGTTTCAACAAATTCTTTAGATTCTCGTAGTCCTCAGGGCCAGCAGATATAGAAGTCTCTGGCCAATACATAGGAAACAATTAACCAACCCCAATAGCTTAGGAAATATGAAGTTTGGCCATATCATAGGTTTTTAGTTTCGGATCATTGTTGTTAACTTTTAAGTGATAAAATACCATACCATTTGAACCTAACAATCCCAAATTAATTATTATTCCAGAAGGTTTCATACCAACTCAACATGGGAAAATGGCTGTCTGAAAGCTGAAAACCTGATGGTATTTCCCCCCAAAAGTAGTAGAAAATAAACTCAGAGATGCAAATGCTTGTTTATTAAATATGGCTCCTTCTAACATCCCACCTCCATAGATGTGGAAGCTGGGTAACAAACATCTGTGTTTCCCCTACCATGTGGTGAGACATTTCCAGGCAGGGTAAAGAAATGGCTACAGAAGTATAGGTAAGGAAAAGAATTTTATAATGCTAACTTAAAAGAGTCAATCTGGTTGCAGCATATTGATAATGGATGATAATATTTTTCTGACAGCATTGAAGCACTGTAGAATGACTGCCTACCCATATTCTGTTCTGAATTATCTATAGATAAGTAAGCATACAAGTCACTGAACTCTACAGCTAACATAATGCTGTGTTTTGACTTATATTTTCCCCCCAAGTACATCTTTAAACTAGGATGTTTAAAATCCCACACCGTGGTCTCTTATGCGGTGTGGGTAATTTGAGCAGTAAAATATATAAAACACAAGATGAGCAGAGAGCAAAAATGAGATGAATAAGGAAACTGAGTAACTCATCGTTTTTTGGTCTGAATTGGTGACGGGTGATTTGTCCAGAAGTCCATTGTGAAAGCCTCAGGTATCAGGATTATTTCCATGGTAACATCTTTCATCACAGTGTCTTAGACTTGATGGAATGAATCTGTTCCAAGTGGTGTTTTGCTTGAATCCTTCACCTCTGTTTGCTTTTGTGATTGTCATTTCCTTATCTGTTACTCTTCATATACTGTAGGAAACGCCGGTGTTTGGAAGCAGCTGTATCTTCAGGGGATATCAGATTTCTGTCTTTGAGTCCTACATGAGTATAATCAAAAAGGGCAAGAACATAAATGTGTACATTGCACTTTCCTCTCAAAGCGACTGGATGGGGTGGAAAGCCAAGTGGAAACTAATGGCAGCATCCTTAGGTTGACAGGGAAATGCAGCGCCTGCATTCATCATGATGACGTGGAGGCTGTGGCAGTCGGGGATGGTTTGTGGGTCTACATGTCTAATGGGGAGCCAGGCATGGGGGTTGTCAGGCTAGTGAGGTTCTGGTCACACCTCTGAAGTGCCCATCTAGTCCTTTACCTGCCTCCCCCCTCCACCGGGTTTCCTCATCAAAAGCCTTTCTGTAGTTCACATAGAGTTCTTCACATCACTTGGAGTTTGCAGCCTTTTTCTAATTCACTCACCTGGTCCCACTGGCTTCCGTTTATGTGGCCCAAGACAGTCCTGATCTGTTTTCATCATGTGTCTTTGCCACAAGAACCTTTGTGTCGTCATTTCTATGGGCTGCAGTAAACCAACCCTACCCTCCACAGAAGACCTTCTATCTTAAGAATGACTGTGGAAGAAGCACACCAACTTGTGGGATCACGAGGTGTCAAAGGGATTAGATAGCAGGCTTCAAGAACTAAAAAGCATAACATTGCGTGATCACTTTCCTGATATGATTGCTGACGACAAATGCGTGCATAAGCTAATGTGGTGAAGATAGCGGATGGTGCCCGGCTATTAAAAGATATAATCTCTGGGATCTTAGAGGCTTGAGTAAACAAGTGGCCATTCAACTCAGAAGCAAGAAAGCCCACATGGAAGAAGCACACCAGCCTGTGTGACAACGGGGTGTTGAAGGGATCCAGTGTCAGGCATCAAAGAACTAAAATTATATCATTATTAATGTGGTGGGAGTACAGACTGGGAATCCAAAGCCCATCAATAGGTGAAGCGACATCCTTTTACAGAGGGGTTGCAGGGAGTAGATGAGTCAGTTAAGTTACAGTATAGTAACAATGAAATATGCAACTTTCCTCTAGTTCTCAAATGCTTCCTCCCACCCAGTATCACAATCCCAATTCTACCAGCTTAACCAGGGGATGTACAGGGAAATTGAAACATGGAGAATTTAGGATAGATGATCCCTCAGGACTAGTAGTAGGAGTGGTGATACCGGAAGGGTGGAGGGATGGTGAAATAGAAAGGGGGAACCAATTTTAGAGATCTACATGTAGCCTCCTCTATGGGGCATGGAGAACGGAAATGAGTGAAGAGACACATTGGACACTGTACAGTATGAAAAATAATAACAATTTGTAAGTTACTAAGGGTTCATGGGGGAAGGAGGGAAATATAGGGAGCTGATACTGGGGCCTAAGTGGAGAGAGGAGGTTTTGAAAGTGATGATGGCATTAAGTATGCAAATGTGGCCTGCATACAATTGATATATTTATGGATTGTGATGGGAGTTGTATGAGCACCCAATACAATGATTTATTAAAAAAAAAAAGGAGGGGAAAGAGGAGCTTATACCAAGGGCTCAAATAGAAAACATTTGGAAATGAATATTCCAATATGTGTTCAAATATGCTTGATACAAATGATGTATTGAATGTTATAAGAGCTGTAAGAGTCCCCAATAAAATCATTGAAAAAAAGAATGACCTTGCATGAGATAACCCTGGCAATCTTTTTTTTCATAGGGTTGCTATGGTCAGAGTCAACCTGGTGGCAATGGGTTTGATTTGGAGGTTACAGAGTGTAGGAACCTCATCAGAACAATGGTTAAAGCACTTGATGGCTAACAGAAAAGTTGGAAGTTCGAACCCCACAGTGGCTCCCTGGAATAGAAGATGTGGTGGTTGTCGATTTCTGTGAGGACTACCACTTAGGAGACCCCCTGGGGAAGCTCTCCTCTGTGATGTAGGGTCACTGGGAGCTTACAGTGATTCCATGGGACTTAACAACTTCAGTACCAATGGCCTATCCCCAAGCCATCCTCAGGTCTCCCAAGGTTCAGAGATCAGCTACAGAATTTCTATCTGAATCAGTGGTTTGGACCTCTCTAAACTGAGCATACTGGTTACATTTACCAGGAAGCCACATTCATTCAAGGTTACTCTGCTCCCTTCCACCTATTCATACTGATATATTTAGAAAAACATTGGGAACTGAGTGGAGCCAGCTTTATTTCCTGGCATTTCAAATTTTATTTTTTTAATCTTTTAGCTATTTTTAAATAGGATGTTTCCTCACCAAACAGATTTCATTTGGGATGTTAGCAGCTCACACAGTGTGAAGCAACAGCAACTGAATCTAAACTGAGTTCTGCCATGTCTGTTAGATCTATAAGTCATTTTACAGGCTAGCAAAAAGATAAGCTCATTGTCACTCAGGATAGCAGACAACATCCAAATCTTTACCATCCATCACATGTACACAATATAAAAGGGTGTTTCAAATAGTTCATTGAAAAAAAAACATTATCTCTCATTGTCATAGACCTTCTAGAGTTTATGTTTGGCACTTTACTAATTTTTCCAAAGAACTTAATTTTTTTAAAAGAATCATTTACTGGGGGCTCATATCGCTCACAATTTACACATCCATCTGTTGGTGTCTGACATGTTAAATGCAGTACATATGAGAGTGTAGCCTGCAGTTTCAAAATAATGCTGCTCCTCTGTTTCAAACTAGTCTGGTCGCTCTCCTCAGTTAAGCTTAGTTAACACCCATTTCATATATGTATGTGGAAGAATCGAGAAGGGACATGTTGGTTTCCTTTTGGAAATAAATTGTTTACTAAGGAATTCTCTCAGGACACTGTCTGCAGTGTTGGCTGCCAGGCTCCAGTGGTCCCGGGGCATGTTAGGGCATGTGAACCTTTGCCAAAGAGGTGATTCCACTTCTATAGCATCAAGGAGGCCTTCAAATTGTCCCTGTAAAGGAAGTGCATGAGTCCCTCTTTTTATTGTCTCCCACTGTTCTGCTTAGAGTCACTGCTGTGACTTCTCAAAAGCAAGTCAGCCTTGAGCTGCTTGTCCTCATCAACATCTGTGTGTCTTTCCCCCTCTCCCTTGTCTCCCTTTTCTTTAAAGATCTTCGGGCAGTTGGACTAAAGAAAGGCATGTTCTTCAATCCTGACCCCTACCTGAAGATGTCCATCCAGCCAGGTAAGAAGAGCAGTTTTCCCACCTGTGCCCACCACGGGCAGGAGAGAAGGTCTACTATCATCAGTAACACCACGAATCCAATTTGGCACCGAGAGGTAAGACATTACTTACTTGACAAGTTCATCTCTTTTCTATGGTCTCAGGGCCTCGTCAGTGTCTTCATGGCTGTGAACAAAAGGTAGTTACGTGCCAGCCGCTCCATAGGAGAAAAGGCTTTCTACTTTTGTAAAGAGTGGCCGTCTCCGAAATGCATGGGTAGTTCTACCTGGTCCTAGGGCTCGCTATGGGTCAGCATCAACTTGTTGGCAGTGAGTTTGGAGTTGTCTGGGTCAACTAGGTGAGCCCTGGTGGTGTATTAAGCCAGTCTCCATGCCCAGCTTGTGCTATGTCAGACTTCTTCACAACCGCCAGTCCATCTCAGAGCACCGTGCCGGAGAAAGCCCCAAGAGGGCTCTTGTCCGAACCACAGGAAGTCACAGAAGGAGTTTCTCCTTCAAGGGAGCAAACCAGTTCTGAGGGGTCTCAGGCAGGTTTCACTGGCAGGTTGAGTGTTGTCGTGTAATATTGGTTGGCATATGAGTTACACAACCGACTCGTTCACATCCTAGATGTTTAATGACAATGTGCAGTGTCTGCACAGTGTTAGGGTAGGATTAGGCGTGGTCAAGTCTGGTGTGACTCACAGCGACTCTGTGTATAGCATAGCAATAGCATGCTCTGGTTTCACACCATCCTAAAACTATCACATGGGAAAGGGGAGTCATTCCCAGCCTGTAAAATCAAGCAGAAAAGAAGCGGTGATAGGAATGATTCTGAAGGACCCTGGCAGTGTAGTGTTCGCTGCTCGTTTCCTAAGTGAAAAGTCCAAGCCTCCAACACGCCAGCTGCTCTGAGAGAGGAAGATGTAGCTGTGCACTTCCTTGAAGACCAGTGCCCCAGGCACCCTGGCCAATGCTAGCCTGTCCTAGTGGAGTTGCTCTGAGTCAGAATTGAGTGATAACACAGTTGGAGGTCTCATTCACATAGTTCATAGGACTACTTTAAGTGGAGGAATGTTGCATACATCCTTTTACCTGCTTTAAAAAACTAGCATCCCACATGGCCCTTAACTTTTAAAGACATACCATTTAATCGAACACATCCGGAAGCAGCGGGACGTGAACTAAATCTCATTATGCCCTCTAGATGACACAGGGTAGGTATGAGAATAGCGCTAACAATCTTAATTTGTAGCATTCTACATTTATTATCAAGTTGGTGACCTTGCTGCCTGTACAAGCCTTACCAACAGGTATAACATGCAACATGAACCCGTCTCCATTTCGCCGATTCAAATACGGAGACCAGGTGTGGAGCCATGAGCTGCTCATGCCAGGGATGGAGCTGTCACTCAGCTTTATTATTCTAAGTCCAGTCGCTGTCAAGTTGATTCCTACTCCTGAAGACCTACTGTGTGTCCGAGTAGAACTCTCTAGGGTTCCCCACAGTTGGCTTTTCAGAAGTTGATTGACAAGCCTTTCTTCTGAGGTGCCTCTGGGTAGTCCCAAGTCTCCACTCTGTCGTTTTGTAGCAGCTCAACCTTTACCTGACTGTATCACCGAGGGACTCCTTAGCTGAAGCAAGTGCTTTCTCCACTCCGCAAGCAGGTGATCCCTGGGAGAACTCATAAACTCACTGGAAGTGTGAAAAAGTTGGCTAGCACTAGACACATGGTTGTGGTTGCAGGTATACTCCATGACTGACACAGTGAGATGATTGAGATTAGATTCTTGACTCCATCATGTACTTATCCTGGGGACCTCCTCTCAAAGAAGAAAGAAGAAATTTTTCTCCTTGTAGGGATAAAGTGGAGGTAACAAATGCAGACATTTTGTCAATGGCCAAAGTCTTGTGTACTTATGTACTTTAAATGCATGTATAAAGCTCTTTATACTAATTGGTTATTCTTAATGTTCCCTTCAGTTTTAAACTGCAACAGCCAAGTCTAGCTTAACTTCATGCATGTGTTTTTCTAGGCCAGCAGAAATGATCCCTGCGCCCTTCAAATTTAAGTAACAATTCCAAAATGCAGTGTTTTTATTTGAACGTGATCATGGAAACCATACTATTTTATAGATATGCCTAATTGACCACCAATTGAAGACATATTTTAAACTATGTTTGCAACTTCAAAATCCTGTGAGATTTGGGATTAGTATGGCTAATCAATACAGTCCATTCTAATCCAGCCTGTAACAGGGAATAGAATTTCAATGAGTAAAGATATAATATACCTCCTGATTATTGAAATTGTATTGTGTATAATTTAATATTTGATAACATCTTCTAAAACAGTTGACACTAGGAAGGAGTAAATGCTTGAATGGTGAGATCTTTTTGTACTACAGACTTTTAACCATCACTTTAATCACAGTGAATGCACCGAGCGTAGAAAGAATTAACAATAGCAGCAGATAGTTTTCGCCACGTGGATTCTGTATGCCATTAGGATTTAAGAGAGACCGTTTCCTTGAATAAGAAAATGAGACATCATAATGTCAACCTTTCTTTTGAATCAGTGTATCTGGGTTTTTGTTTTTCAGAAATATTCCTTTTTCGCGCTTTTGACCGATGTGTTGGAAATTGAAATTAAAGACAAATTTGCCAAGAGCCGTCCTATCATCAAGCGTTTCCTGGGGAAACTAACCATCCCCGTCCAGAGGCTACTGGAGCGCCAGGCCATTGGGTAATCAGCCCTCCCCTTCAAGGATAGTGTTAAGATTAACAATTGAGGCTGAGCCCTAGTGGTGTAGTGATTGAGTGCGGGACTGTGGCCCACAGGTTTGGCAGTTCAAATCCAGCAGCAGCTCTCCAGGAGCGAGGCTGGGTAGCTCCCACGACCACCAGAGGGCAGTGATGCCCCCCACCCCAAAATACCAAACAAACAATTGAACTATACTTTGAATGTATATTATCCTATGGATAAAGTGGTACGGAAGTCTTTTCAAAACAGATGTGCCGGTGGACTAACTAGTGCGTGTAAAGATTGACAGCTCGAGGCAGCTCTGCTCTAGAATCACTATGAATTGGCTCGGGCTCATGGCAGTGGATTGGGGGTAAATTGATTAAAGTGTCTGAGACGCAAAAATAATGTTTTCTAAAATTATGCAGCTTTTTAAGCTGTGCCTACCATTAACATGTCAGTGTTAACTCTCACGGTGTCACATTGCTTGGGGGTATCTTGACAACTTGCTAGAAAACCTTCTTCCTGGAGCAGAGTTCACTGATGTGGCAGGCACTTGCCTTATCCTGATCGACCTTATTCAGAGAACTCTGGTTCTAGGAAAACTAAAGCATCCTGGTTCCAACTATTTGAAATGAGATCCAGATTCTGACGAGGTCTTATTCATGAGTTCCTGAACACATGCGTTCATTCAGGCAATGGACCATGATTCATTAAAGTTTCAAATGGGATCACATGTCTATTTTCTTTCAGGGAGCTCTGTGTAAATTGTGACTAACGTAGTCAGGAAATCATGGCATGCCTCTTTCCCTTTTTGTAGGTGTGGTTTGCATTTTCACATGGTCAACACGATCAAACTCGGGAATGTTAGTGCTATGCGGTAGTGAGGGGACATCTGTTTGTTTTTTTCAGTGTAGCATATTATGAATGTATAGTAATAGTTCTAGGCATAGCAATAGCAGCAGTAGTAGCAGCAGCAAGAATAATTACCAAAGGTGCTGGGACCTTACTCATTGTTCAGAGCAAAGGACTCGGCAATCATCAACTCACAAAATCTCAACAACACTGGGAGGTACATTCTGAACTTCTGTTCATTTCACAGATGTGCAGTCTGAATAGCAAGTCAATTCTGGGGCTGGCATTTGAGTGTGTATTCACCTATTCCAGAATCCTGGCTTCTCCATAGCACTGCAGAGATGTACAGGAAAGGGCCAGTGCTCTGGTTAGCCAACAAATATTGGTCACTAGCATTCACTCTGCAGCTCACTAACAATGTCATTTTGGCAAGCCACAATATTCTTGGTGATTAATTTCCCAATCAGAAAAATAAAATGTTTAAAGCAGCTCATCTCTGAGGCGTCTTCAAAATCTGAAACTCAGAAATTATATTGGATTCTAATTCTCTCACAAAGGTAATAGATTTTGTGTGCCCAAGTCAACCCATATAATGTAAAAAATTTATACAGAAATCACAGCAGCCATCCCTGTTCTTCCAATGTAAGCTGGGAAAATCATGATTATTTTGAAGCCTAGCACTTACTGCTTCTGGTGGAGATAGACTCAGAGTTTTAAGAATTACTTAGAGACTACTTAGATTATAGAAAATGAGGTTTAGCTATAAGAGATATAATATGTATAATTTCATTTATACATTCATCGATGCTACAGGTGACACCTAGTGAAAGTGTCAAGCTATGTAGACTAGCCAGAATGATCATGGAGAAGAAACACTCATCAGTGCCTGAAACCGTTGGTTACCTACTGGAGTCTCGTTTAGTTTTTTTAAAGAACTGTACATTTAAAATGTTGCCAACCATGGATGTCATGAAACTGGGACAAAGTCTAGCATGAATTTGTAGGATAGCAGAAATCTGAAATATTTTACTATATGTAGACAAGAAGTATTGCCTGACCAAAAAATACCTAGGGATTTGCTTTATTAAGTAAAAAGATATCTATTAGCTTATCCAATATTGGCTTACAAAACCCACTGCCTTGGAGTCCATTCAGATGCCGGGCAATGCTTTGTGAGGTTTCGAGCCTGTAGAACTTTATGGGAGTGGATAACCTCACATTCTCCTCAGAGCACCTGGTGGGGTTGAACCACCGACCTTGTGGCTCCAAATCTTATGTGCTTTCCCAATACCCAACAGTGCCACCAGGACTCCCTAAATAGTGCCATGTAAAAATGTATTTCTGAGCAGATCACTGCTTTTCATCAAGTAACTGATGGTTCGTGGAAAACCCTGGGTTTTGTTGTTTCTGTCTTTAGGGCTCAGTATCCACTGTGGTTTCACAGACCAAGGTTTTATAGAACAGCTAGGATTCTACACTAGCACATTTTGAAAGTATCTGTTCAAATGTGACATGTTAAAGAGACCATCCTGTTCTCTTGCCCCAAAACTCATACTTGTTCCCAGGTTTTGTCAGTTCCTGCCATCACTTCCCCAAGCTTTGTCAGTTCCTCTGCTGATGTCAGTACGATACTGACTCAGATACTAAGAGTTCTGTGGATTCTATGCCCTCCCCCCACCCCGTAATACTAGAGAGGGACAGGATTGCAGATAGAATCTGATGGGGCAAGATCACCAGAGCAGATGATTCCTGGAAGTTCTTCAGTGGAGGAAAAAAACTCAACTCAGAATTGACTACTAGCAAGGATGCCCTATATTTACAGAAGTTTCATAATTGATTTGTGTCTCCTGTCAGTTTTGTTAATCAGCAGCTTTAAAGCCCCTTGAAATTATCTTTTTCAGTGAAGGAAGGGTCTCCTTCTTGGCTAATTTAGTCAAGAGATAAATATTTTGAATGCCTACTGAAAGCCAAAGGAACCCTGGTGGGATCGTGGCCCTGTGTGGGGTGGCTAACTGCACAGTCAGCATTCTATGGAAACCACTGTGCACTCATGGGAGGGAATTCTACCCTTTGCTACCCGGTCACTGTGAATTGACACCAACTTGTTAGCAGCGAATTTGGTTTATTGAAAGTCAATTACTATGTGAGAAATTGGAGATAGACTTGTGAACATAGGTAGAGGACTGATGTACAAGACTACATCCTACTGCGGCATATTTTTATAATTCTTATTAAATATATGAGTATGTCTCCTAGCTAAAATCTGGCACCTTTGTAAATATTCATCAGCAGCATTAACATTTATTTTTCAGCATTAGCACTAACATTAGCATTTATAGACAAGATAACATGTGAAGAAGACCATGGTGGTATTTTTAACAGAGAAATGATGATAAGACAGTCTGTTTAGAGAGATGGATGGGGACCAGCAGTGTTGAGAGAAGGTCTTTTCCATTCATTTCTGGGTGAATGCATTCCTCGACAAATATCAAGCACGTTCACGAGCCAGACACTATCTAAGTGCTGGGAATAAGGTTGTGAGGAGAGAAAGACATCCCTGCTCCTATGGAGATTATAACCCTTCAGTAATGTTATCTGAAGTTTACATTATAAAAGCGTGTAACTTGCACGTAATGCTTAGTATACCCACTTCTCATTTATCAGTATGTAAGCTGCAAAGGCAAAGCTATTACCAAAAAAAAAAAAAAAAAAAAGAGGAGACTGACTGCTTCCTTACTGCCAAACTACACCACTACGTACCTGCCAAAACCCTGACCCAGCCAAGCTGACAGATCACCTTACCCATCACAGTCACCATGACTCTCACCGCCTGCCTCGGCATCTGCTACTGCCAGACGTATGACAGTAATGTGCAAAATAGTTAGATTTGTCAGAGAGCAAGCTAGTTGATGCATGAGGGGTAGGTACCATTATAAATGCCCATACTTCCTTTTTATAATAATTTTTTAAATGCCAGTATAAGGAGAAAACAAGATAATTAGCAGTCACACGAAGGTGAGCCATGTATAAATGTGTGCCATTTACATACGTGCTCCTGAGCAGCCTGCTTTTGTGAAATAATCATGACCTACCTACAAGTCAGTGGCCTTTTGTCATCAGACTCCTATTGTGTGAAATCATCTGTAGCCGTCCTCCATGGTTTACATCTGAGTCACAAAGAAGAAAGAAAGAAAATCTCCAACTAGCTCTCACAGCTCTTTCGTGACCTTCAAACTGCATTCTCCCAGGTCACCTTTACCAGTGACAGCCAATCAGTGTCTTAGAAAATGCCTTGTTGTAATATATTGTACTGTTGCATTTGCTACACTTGCTAACATATCTCCTTTTGTCCCTGGCTTTCTGCGTGTTACTTTGTGTGCATGAATGAATGACATACCTCTGGAGTGCCTTGAGCCCAATGAGCTTGCAAGTTTTAAGAGAAGGGTCCTGGATTGGGGGTGGCAAGGGTATAGTTGACACCGAGGTGGAAAGGATGAAAGGACCCTTTCTTCTCTTGCAGAGACCAGATGCTCAGCTACAACCTTGGCAGGAGGCTCCCGGCTGACCACGTCAGTGGCTACCTCCAGTTTAAAGTGGAGGTTGCGTCTTCTGTTCATGAAGGTGAGCGAATCTATGGCGGGAGGAAAAACATTAAGCCCTACCCCCTTTGCAGCTTGCCTTTCAATAGGTTGGAATTTGTGACTCCTGAAAATAAAACAGCTGGCTGATGATTACCTGCTGATGTTTTCAAAGAAGATATCAAGTCTTCCTCCCCCCACGCCCACCCCCCCCCACACACACACACAACCTCTTGTGTTTATGGATTCACTTTGAAAGGAGGTTGTCGAATTCCCGGCAGTGTATAGATCATGTTTCCGTGCCAAACTGTCTGGAGATAGACTCATTCATTCCATCAAGTGGTGAGCCAAAGCATGTTGGGAAAACTGTAAGGAGGCCTTCCTGGGATGACCGAAGTTACTGAACTGATAGTTGGAAAGGACTGGGATGCATGAAGTTGATTTGTTATGACTGTGTTATTGTTACTATTGCTTAATACTCTTTTCTCCGTCAGATGCTTCTCCAGAGGCCGTGGGCACCATCCTCGGAGTCAACAGTGTGAATGGAGACCTAGGAAGTCCTTCTGATGATGAGGATATGCCGGGGGGCCACCATGACAGCCCAACTTGTTCCAATGGACCAGTGTCTGAGGAGAGCACTGCCGAGGGGACCCCCAAACATTCTTTCAGGACTAGCTCCACTCTGGAAATCGACACCGAGGAATTAATCTCGACTTCTTCCAGGAGCTCGCCTCCCCGGGGACGTCAGGATTCCCTCAACGATTACTTAGATGCCCTTGATCATCCAGGCCACCCCCGGCCCGGGGCAGCTCCCGGCTCAGAGAGGGCCATCGGAGCCTCTCCCAAACTAAGGAGTAGTTTTCCTACCGACACAAGACTCAACGCCATGCTGCACATCGACTCGGATGAAGAGGATCACGAGTTTCAGCAAGATCTGGGTTACACGTCTTCCTTGGAAGAGGAAGGCGGATTGATCATGTGTAGCAGGGCCTCCAGGGCGGAGGATGGGAGCCTGGCGTCGCAGACGAAGCCGGACGACCTGCCAGTTGAGAATGAAGAAGCGGCCGCCCTTGAGGAGAAGCCGGAAAATCTTCCGGAGCTCGCCGAGAGCGCCTTACCGGCAGGCGCGGCCCCCGAAGACAACGAGATGGAGGCCGAGTCTCAGCCAAGCACCGACCAGGGGAGCGGGGACTTGTGTGGCTCGCAGGAGGTGGATCCGCCCACCAGTGGGGCAGACACGGGGACTTCGGAGACGTCCGGAGGGAGCCGGAGAGCCACCAGTGAGACCGAGTCCCTGGATCAGGGGTCCGAGCCTTCCCAGGTGTCCTCGGAAACGGAGCCCAGTGACCCTGGCAGGACAGAGAGCGTGAGCGAGGCCAGCACCCGGCCCGAGGGCGAGAGTGACCTGGAAGGTGCTGATAGCTCTTGCAATGAGAGCGTCACCACGCAGCTGTCCTCGGTGGAGACGCGCTGCTCGTCCCTCGAGAGCGCCCGGTTCCCAGAAACCCCAGCCTTTTCGTCTCAGGAAGAAGAAGACGGAGCCGGTGCAGCCGCGGAGCCCACCAGCAGTGACCCCGCTGAAGGGTCGCAGGACTCCATCTGCACCCCTGGTTCTCTCCCGGTGGTACAGGTGCCCAGTGGGGAGGACGAAGGACCAGGGGCGGAATCGGCCCCCGTGCCGGACCAAGAGGAGATCGGGGAGGTCTGGCAGCGGAGGGGCAGCCTGGAGGGAGCTGCTGCTGCTCCTGCTGCCACTGAGAGCCAGTCCCAGCAAGAGGGCGACTCAGGCAATGCCCAAGGCGCTTGTGAAGGGGCCACCGCCGTCCAGGAGGAGGAGGAGGAGGAGGAGGAGGAGGAGGGGGCGACAGGAGGTAGGCTGTGGAAGGCAGCGTGGCTCTTGGCCCAGACACACTTCCACAAAGAGAAGGCGTGCAGTTTTGCCCCACGGTGTAAACTCAGCCGTGGGTCACGCTTGGATTTCAACAATTAGCCCAAGGAAGAGTAAGGAAGGTGGGGGGAGGTGGCGTGATATGCAAACCAGGGTAAGGAAGATGGAGAAGCAGCTTGAAATAGTTCAAACTCCCAGGCCCTCCCTCTAAATCAGGTGTCTATCTCCAGAGCGTCTCCCCACAGGGGTGGGAGGGGCAGGGGAGGGGACTTAATCATCTACATGCCCAGGAGGAGGGCAGCCCCAGCGTGGATCCAGATAAGTAGCTCCCGCATTCTGGTCCACATCTCTTCTGTTGTATTTTTCTTTTGCCCGAATAAGAGGCAGCTTACAGACTGTAGAGCAGTGGGCTTCAGACTTAACGAATCTCTTCTGAGCCCCATGCAGAGCCCTGGCGGGGTCCTGCTTACATGTTCAGCAGCTGGGAACCACCAGCGCCCCTCCACGGAGAAACCGAGGGGCTTTCTATTCCCATAAAGAGCGACAGTTGTGGAAACCCACAGGGGCAGTTCCACCCTGTTCCCTCTGGTCGCTAGGGATGGTCATCGATGCAGTGACAGCGAGGGGTTTTTTGGTTTTGTTTTTGAAGACCTGTGTGTGCCTATACACGACCGAAAGAGGCCACCAGGGCACCCTGAGTCCCCCGCCGTGCCGAAAGTGAAGGTCCATGTGCACTCCGCGTCAGATGGAGTGCCTCCTGCCCAATGAGAAATGTCGTCAGCTACACGAGGTGGTACTTCACACGTGTTGTTGCCTGGGTGACTGCGTCTTCAGAGCTGATCCCTTTAAAATACAGTACACCAATTCAAAAGTCCAAGGATCGTTTCATAGGCGTGGAGAGCAGAGGCACGAAAGACGGAAAGGGTTTTCTGATGTCCTTCGTTTCCAGTTTAGACTGTTCTCTTCTTTCCTCCTCTCCCACTTCCTCCACCCCTTCCTGGTGGTTGTGACCCTGAAATATCTGTAAGTAAAGTTCAGGACGGAGAATCTGGTGGGAGAGATGGGAGTGAGGGGCAACTAGTGGGAGGAGGAGGGGCCCTTGGATAGAGACCTCTTTCTACAAGGCCTTCTTTCTCAGTCAGCATTCAT
Source organism: Nesogale talazaci (assembly GCA_004026705.1). Taxonomy (NCBI): domain Eukaryota; kingdom Metazoa; phylum Chordata; class Mammalia; order Afrosoricida; family Tenrecidae; genus Nesogale; species Nesogale talazaci. The sequence continues at coordinate 21,908 of PVJH01016207.1, forward strand.
GTCTTCATCTGTGAAGCGAGTCAAAGGAGGAAAGAGATGGCCACCCCAGGCCTCCTGGTAGACGGGAGGACCCTGAAGGGGCCAACTACACCAGGTAACTCTCTCCCTCTCATCCTAGGGTCCCAAGCCAATGGCCATCAGCCCCTGAGATCACTTCCTTCGGTGCGCCAGGACGTGAGTCGCTACCAGCGGGTGGACGAGGCTCTCCCACCAAGTGAGGACCTTAGGGCTCACCTTGATCCAAGGGCGCGAGGGTGGCAGGGAGACCCATGCCTGTGCCTTGAAAGATGGCTGTGCGGGCTCCATGGGAAGGGATCTGGCGGGCTGCCGCAGCCATGGAGAATAAGCCTGCTGACGACTTCTCCCCGCTGCTGTGGCGACCAGGGGAGGCAGCTGGGGATGACATTAATAGTGCAGTCCTGGGGAGTCAATGTTATGATTGTGCAAGCAGATCAAGATATGGTGGGCAGTTGGGTGGATAATAGAATTAATTTAAAATTATGTCTAATGGATTCTCAGCAGACAGACTGGCATAATCTTGTCGAAGCACCTCACTCTGTGCAATATACTGCTTTTCTATGCACTCGTGTCATTTACAATCAGTACGCTGGGGTGGGGGTGGGGTGTCCCAATTTCCTTCTTCAGGACATGTGAGGAAGCGTCCTTAATTACAGAAGTTAGTCTATCACTTACTTGGGACCTGAGACTTATCTAGGGACTAGAAAGGTATGTCATGTCTCTCACTTTCAAGAAACACTCAGTACTCAAAGGAAGACGGCAGAGGAAGACTGCTAGGGATTCTGGGCGATAGCTGTTGTGCCAGCTGCAGTCAAAGGTTTGCAAGGTGCCCAGAGCTGATCCAATGTAAAGCTCTGTTTAACTTACTAAAACCCTTTCCAGCGCTGTTGCATCATGAGAACCAGCATTTCGCTGAGCATTTATAAAAGGCTTGTTGAAGGGCCACTGGACAGCATCGCTTTTAAGAAAACATTGCTGAACATGCCCCTTGACCTTACTGCTTTCTCAGTCTTATTGTCTGTCACCATGGCGGTGACCTGGGCCCTCTGCACTGTACAGACAGGGAGACCTTCTGAGATGTGTGCGCCCACGAGCTGAATTGCTGAGTGGATCCTTTTGCTGTGTGCTGACAAGAAAGAGTACTATGGGAAGTTTATCACAACCTTGGCCTGACCCTTTTGAAATTCGGTTGCGCCTGATCCTCTCCTCTTCATGCGACTGGGAGCTGCAGACTCACATTCATACATAGGGCTTGTCTGTGTTAAACAGTGTGCTCGGAACCGAGAACAACACAGACCACAGGATTAAGGAACTCTTGTGTTCTTTTCATCAGATGCGGTGGGGCACCCTTTTTGTTTGCTGTTAGAGAAAAGATTAGAGGCAGAAAAGAAAAACAGAAAAAAAATGCCTTGGGGATATTTACACATAGCTAAAGCAAAATGAATTAGGGATAGCAGGAGGGAAATGAATTGGGAATAGCAGGGGAGCTTTGTCGGGTCATCTGTCTGTGGATGAATAGTAGTAGGGTCAAGAGTCTGGGTAAGAGCCCTGGCGGCAGTGTGGTTGGACTGCAAGGTCAGCGATTCAAACCCATCAGCAGCTCCACAGGAGAAAGACGAGGCTCTCTGCTCCTGTAGGGATTCACAGCTTAGGGATCCCTCGGAGCAGTGCTGCCTCTATGGTAGGAGGCATCAAGTGGATAGCAGTGGGATGAGTGAGTTTGCGTGGGTTTGGGATAAGGGACATACAGCTTGCCTGCATCCATGACTAACTGCCACCTTCCTGGCTACAACCAGTCGCTACGTTCTACTGTGCTGCAGTGTTGGTCTCCCCACAGTCTTGAATAACGGCAACCCAAGGGGTCCTGCTGAGGTGTCAGCTCCACTCTGATATTCCAGTTCTTTCTCTGAACATGGGTGTTTGCACTGCACAGCTAGCATGCATTTTAGGATCTAAAAAAAAAAAATGAACAACGGCAATTCACTGTAAGAAACTGATGCTTACAAACTGTTTAAAGAGAAGGCCACTTTCATGGGACCTGTCTGGTGACAGATGTACAGAAGAGAACAGATGTACAGAAGAGGCTGTGTCCTTTTTTTTTTTAAGTCATTTTAATGGGGGCTCATACAACTCCTATCATGATCAATATATAGGTCAACTGTATGCAGACCACATTTGCACATTTGTTGCCATCATCATTCTTGAAACTTCCTCTTTCTACCTAGTAACAGCTCCCTATATTTCCCCTCCCTCCTGACCCCCTCCCCTCCCCCATGAACCCTTAACAGTTTACAAATTGCCATTATTTTGTCATCATACACCGTCTGATGTGTCCCTTCACCCACTTGCCCGTTGTCCGTACCCCAGAGCCTGGGGCTGTTTCTTGTGAGGCCACGTGCGGTTCTCAGTGGGGACAGGGGGTAGGGTGTCTCCACTTACGGGACATGTGGAGCCTGCCGTTTGCCTCTCCCCCGTTTGAAGGCAAAATAACAGTTCACATGTAGCAGGGTAGGGGCAGCCATGCGAAATAGCTTGCAGCATTGGGAACATCTGAAACACCTAAGAGTTGGCCTGTCCCAAATGCTGGCAGTAAGCCCCCTGAGAAATACTTCCTTCTACCTACCATTCTACAAGCAAAATGAACCAGAATTTCTATTCTCTAAAACAAACAAACAGGGCTGATCCCCGGTGGTGTAGTGATTGAGTGTGGGACTGTGGCCCAATGGCTTGGTGGTTCAAATCCAGCAGCAGCTCTCCAGGAGCAAGACTGGGCCTCCTACTCCCACCAGAGAAGAGTGATGCCCAAACAAACAAACAAACAAACACTTCAGAACTAATATTGCCTCAAAAAATATGCATTTAAGTACATCCACCCACACATGTTTTAAGACCAAACAACTTGCAAATTTGGGGATTTGATTTGTTTTGGGTAGTTTACAGATGGTGGACACACCTAAGCTGTGGTCAGCTCTTTCTCCTCTGCCCAAAGCTGTTATGCTCCCCCACTCCTCCCTATGGGACTCCTGTCCTAGGTGACAATCTATTTAATTACCAAGGTTCCTGGCTAGTTGTCCCCAATCCAGCTGGTTCTCTCCCTTTCTTTCCTAAGTGGACAACTCTGCTACCACCTCTGGCCATGTCTCTGAAGTAACAGCGGTGTCGTTCCATTTCCCATAGTGCCTTGCACTTCTGCCTTCACACAGCACCATCCTGAGAGCCTCAGTTAAGGCAACCTAGTGGAGTTTGCAGATGGTTTATTCATTTAGCTTACCAGGATAAATTATTTTAAGGCCAACTGTTGTGCTTTTTAACATGATTAGTTATGACACCTCAACACACGTAGTACTTTACACAGCACTTTGCATGCTATCCTTATATGTATTGTACTATTTTATATTACATTTTAATATTTGTAGCAGTTTTGTGACTCAGGTAAAGCAGGGTTTATCATTGGTATATTTTTAGAATGATTTGTAGAACTAAATCAATTTAATTTGTTCATTGTATAAAAAAATTTAAAACAAAACCCAAAACCTTGAGACCTGAAGAAATTAAGTAAGTTGGTTAATATCTCATACTAGTAAAACCTATGGTAGAACTGCAAACATTCTTTCTCCTCTACCCATTTTGATGACATTTAATGTAAGAAAGGAATCTCTTGGTGGTACAATGGTGAAAAACCTTGGCTGTTAACCAAAAGGATGGAAGTTCAAATCCACCAAAGGCAGTTTGGAAGAAAGTTCTGGAAATCTGATTCCAGAAACTCAGTTATTGGAAAGCCTATGGAAAACAGTTCTATTCTGGTGTGTATGAGGAGCCATGAGTTTGAGTTGTTTCTTCTTGGTCAGCTGGTGTTTGGAAGAAATTAGAAGGGAAGAGGCTGTCGTGGTAAGTGAATATAAGTTCCAAAAGTTGCAGAGTAGCAGTCTATATTGTGGTGATATTTGCTGAGCACAAGGAACACCTCAGGTGACAGGATTTGTGGATTTTGCTGGAGTTTGATGATGTTACGATGCTTTGCAGTCAGACTCGGAAAGATTCAAGAAGACTCAGCTTTCCTCTCGTGCTCCTGGCATAAAGGACTTCTCCCATGATGCCTCTTCCTCCCCCCCGACCCCCTCCCAGAGAGAAGAAGCAGCTAACAGAGACCGCCTGATCGCCTGGGCCCCCAGCATGTAGCCCAGAGAGGTTGCTCCATTCATAGTGGAGACTCCAGATTCAGCAGGGCCTCCCCTACTCGGTGTAGGCCCAGTGCCTGCTAGCCAGTGCTGTACTGGGTCTTTGATGGCTCCATTCTTTTTTAATGGTAACGTGCACTTTGTACTGTTGTGCACTATTTTCCATTCATTTAATAACATGCTGTCGTGATCTTTGTATAGCAGTACATAAGGAACTTGTTATAAAACGTGGCAGCACTATAAATAACAAAATATAAATAACGTGTTTTACGCTTTCAGTTCAGTGACACCAACTATATTAGTCATGTTGTAGTCATTACCAGTATCCATGCTACATTTCCCATCACCAATGTGGAAATACGGCCAGATTTCCCAAAATCCTCAGGAGAAAGCCATGCCCACACAGAGGTCTCATTGGCTGTCTCCAGATTGACAGGCTAGACTCCAGCCCCGCACTCTTAATCCTCAAATTGACACCAGATTAGGTGACTGCCACAGCTTAACAGTAGTAATGAATCTGAAACTGGTAATTAACCTATGAGTTCTATATTTGAGGCTAAAGATTCTCACTCATTGGAGCTTAAAAACCTAGTTGTGAGGGGGAGAAATGTTGCATTTTATCTTTCTGAGGAAAGTCAAGATTCAGATTCAGATATGCAACTACTTGATACGCTTATCTTTCAATTTAAATGGAACATACATATAGGAAAAAGCAAGGGGCCCTGGGTATGCAGGGGTTAAGCTCTTGGCTATAAGCCCACAGGTCAGCAGTCCCAGCCCACCCCCAGAGCAGCTGAGGTGGGGGTGGAGGGAGGACTTGGCAACTTGCTTCTGTGGCAGTTGAGGCCTTGAAAGCCCTGCAGGGTCCTTCTGCTCTATGCTGGAGGTCACGGTGAGTTGGAATGGACTCCAACACACCATCGCCACAGCTCAGAAGAGAGCCCCTTAGGTTGTTGGGTGTTCTCTGCCTGAGCACGGCCATGGGGCCAGAAACACGTCACCAGCACCTTAGAATTTTTTCCAATCATGAATTCCCCACCTCTTGTAGGAAAAGGGGACGGGAGTCCTTTAAATAGTAGATTCACTTACCTTTCTATTAACATTATACAAATGGAATCAGCTGCTTGAATGTATTTTTTTTTTAAGTTCTCTTTTAAACACTGCCCTGTATCATAAAGCTTGTATTGGCCCCAGAAAGTGCATTCATTCCTTCGTGGTATCACAGCCTTGACCTGTTTTGATCAACAGACCTGTGGTTGTTTTCAGACTTTTACCTGCTTGGGGAGCTGGCCTAGGATACCAGGGTTGCAAATTGGCCTTGGTGGAGTTTGGCACTACATGATAACTCTCGGACTCCCCTTTATTGTCCGGATGGGGGTCCTGGCCATAAAGTCACCAGTTCAAACCATCAGGCAGATGTGTGTGTTCCAGTAAAGATTTCGGAGCTTTGGAAGCCCCCGAGTTGCCAGGACTTGCTATTCAATCTATTCAGCGGCAGTGGCTGTGAGTTAAGCGTTGAGCAATGAACCACAAAACTGGGTGGAAACCCACCTGCCACTCTCTGAGCGAATGAGGAGACTTTCTGCTCAGATGAAGTTTTACAGCCCCGGAAACCCCCAGGAGCAGTCCTACCGCGTCCTGGAGAGTCTTTGTGCGTCGTGTGTCACTGCGTGGCAGTGGGTTATTTATCATTGAAGAGGAATACTAGTGACATGGGTTGGGTAAACCTGGGGCTGCTAACCGAAGGATGGGCAGTTTTTGAACAGGTCAGCCCTTCCCTGGGAGAAGGATGAGCCGTTCTGCTCTGGGAAAGTCTGATAGCCTTGGAAACGCTAAGAAGCCATCGACTGCATCTGATAAGTTTGCAATGAGTCAGAACAGGCTTGACCCCAGGGAGGTGTCTAGGTGGGCATGCCTGTTGCCATTAGGCACCTTCTCGTGGGTTCTGACTCCAGGTTCTCCATTGCATGGCAGAAGGAAACGTCTCCCCGTCCTGCAACATCCTCACAATTGTTCTTCTGGATGGGCCCCTTGCTGCAGCCTCTGTGTCCGTCCACAGCTCATCCAGGGTCTTCCGTGTTTCCCGAGGCCCATCCACGTCAGGGGTAGTGATGTTCTTCACCAGAAACTCATCTCTCCTAACAATAGGACCCAAATACCTTTGTGGTGCCAATGGCTAATGTGCCCTGAGTCTCACCAAAAAGCTGGAGGTTCGAATCCACCCAGAAGTCCCTGAAGGAAAAAGTGCTGGGGATCTCCTCTCCGAGAACCAGTCCTTCGTCCCCTGCGGAGCTCAACTCTGCCCAGGCACATGAGGTTTGCTGCGAGTTGGAATCAACTTGTAAATCAGTTAAGCAATATTATTCTTTATGGTTGAGGGTTAGGGCTTCGCCACGATTTTCATTCGCGGTATATAGGCTGAAGTTTGCCTCTTTGTGAATGTGAGCCTCCCAATGCCGAGAAGTCAGCCTTCGCTCCAGGAGTTTTCTGGAACATTAGCGTCGGTGATCTTACGTGCGTGTCAGTGCTTCTCAAATGTCAACGTGTGTAAGAATCACCCAGGAAATGTCTGTGGCCAAAGACCCATGGAGAACTTTAGGGATTGGCAAGGGCTTCTTGATCCACATTGTCTGAGTCTACACCTTGAGAAACAGCTCTCAGAGTAGCCATGTTCCACATCGAACCGGCTCCACCTGAAACTCTTCATCTGAGTGAGAGTCGATATGAAGGCTGTACAGAAGGGAACTGCCACGGTTCAGGTGGGGATGGCATGTGGTTCTGGGGTCCAGAGCCATTGCCTTCAATCAACTTAGTTCATTAGAGTTAGTTTGTAAACTCTGTCCTGGATTTGATAGAAGCCCCTTCTAGAATGTTGCTTGGTCCTTGCTGAGCTTCCTTTTTTAAAATTTTTTTATTGCATTCACTGGCTGTCATCTCAATGTTTCATAGAATTTTAGAACCGGAAGGAACTTTAGGGAATGCTTACTGTCCTCTTATCTTTCAGGTGTAGAGACTGAGGTCCACAGAGGAGTAATAACTCATTTGGTGTCATGTAGTAAAATTGTGACAAAGCTCGGATCCCAAATCAGAGCTTTTACCTTTGAATTTGGTAACACACACAGACCCCCACACAGACCCCCACACACCATTACTTTCTGTCTTGCTAGACCCAAATTTATAAGGGGGCAAGATAAGATAACTGCTAAGTGTTTTGATTTATCCTACCCTATTTTAACATGTCCTTTCTACAAGAAATCTTGATGTTGAGAAAGGAGAATAGGCTTGCTTTAAAGAATTTTAACTGTGTTACTGAAAATCTTCACAGCAAAACATATGATACTTTCTACATGTATCATGTAAGAGACATTGCTTAACTCTTCCAGGTGTGAGCTCATTCTCATTCTCTTCTTCTTTTTCCATTAGCGTGCATTCACTGCCCTCTCGGGTTCCTGTTTGGTTTTGACTTCCTGTTGTCTGTTTGCTCCATGTAGACAGTTCTTAGAGGGAGTCCTGGTTGGGGAGTTTTTCCGAGTTGGGCTGCTAACTGCAAGGTCTGTGGTTCCTCGTGGAAAAGAGGAGGTTTCTATACCCATGAAAAGTGACAGCCTCGGAAACCCCCAAATGTGGTTCTACCTGCATTAGAGTCACTACAAGCAGAATTGACTCCATAGTAGAGAGTAAGATAGTTCTTAAAAGAGTATAATTCCCAACGGAGATATTTGTTAATAATTAAGCTAGGTTATTGTTTGGGTTTTAGAAGATTTCAGGGAATTTTTTTTGTTTTGTTTTGTTTTGGTTAAAGGTTTAAAGATCCTCTCAGGGCAATCCTTTCAAAGGCTTTTTAAGCCTTTACAGCTCAAGGAAGTCAGAAGTGCCTGGGAATTGTGAATTTTGTTCTCTTTTTTCACCCCTTTTGATCAGAATTCTAACAACTGTTGATGAGCATGTTCAGTGATGGTGGCTGGGCACCATCCAGTTCTTCTTGACGCAGAGAAAAGGGGCCAGTTGCTCATGAAGACAATTAGCCATGCCATTCATATCTTCCCCTCATTCCTGCTTGCCCTTCTTCCTCTGTTGTTCTAGGGCAAAGAGACCTATTGTTGTGTCTTGGATGGCCGCTTGCACTCTTTTAAGACCTCAGGGGCTTTTAAGTCTTTTAAGACTCCACAGGGAAGTAGGAGGTAAAACAGAAGCACTGAACATTAGTAGACCAATTCACTGGACCTGAATGCCCCAGAAAACCATCACCTTGAATCCTCAAACCAAGAGACTCAATCCCACAGAGTTTGGGGTTTACATAAACAACCTTGGCAGTTAGTTTGTTGGTTTTTAAAAATATATATTTACATACTACAACTTATTTTCTTTTTTATATGGAAAATAAACCAAGCCCTATTGAAGAAAGCAAAACAATACCTAAAACCTGTTAACCATCAGCTTGGTTCGGACTCGTCAGCACCTGATAGGACAGAGAAGCACTGCCCGGTCGGTTTCCCAGGCTGGGAGCCTTTAGAGGAGCAGACTGCCACATCTTTTCTTCGACTAATCTGTCAGTAAGCTCCAGAGTGCTTTAGCCAGTGTGCCACCAAAGCTCTTTAAAACAGAACCGTGTCACGGCCATCGCGTCACTTCCGAGGAATAGCGACCCTACAGAATAGGGCACAGCCCAAGTTTCTGAGCCTGTGACTTGTTCTGGGTGTGGAAAGCCTCCCCTTCCTCCTGGGCAGCAGCTGGTGGTTTTGAACGGCTGGCTCCATTGTTTAGCATACCAGTACGGAACCACGATGCCATCAGGGTCCCTTAAAATATAAAACCCATTGCAAAGAACGACTGAAAAGCCAGTGACTTGTCGTTGAGTTGTTTCAGAGCAGAATCGTGCTCTTGAAGCGTTTTCAGCCACTGCTTTTTGAGAAGTCAATTGTCAGACCTTTCTTCCAACCTGCCGGAGGATGGGTTCAACCTCGACCCTGTGGGTGAGCAGCCAAGTGAGTTAGCCACTTATACCACTGGGGACTTCTAGACACGCAGCATGGTTAAAGCCGTGTCCATCCCCCTTCAATGTGTTAAAGTCACATTGCTGGAGAGTGTGGGGGGCTTCCTTTCCTGCGGGCACCCCTACTGCCTATTCCTGGATGGAAGAGGATTTGTTGCTTTGGTAAGAGTGACATGATTTTATGAATGAGCCTCCAGTCTGACAGTCTTTCCTCACCTGAAGTCATGCATCTGTTTGAAACCAGAACATAGGCTGTCTCTTTATGGAGACATCTATGCTGTACACTTAGTACCAACCTCAATTTGGAGCTATGATATTTGATAGAGCTTGAAGGCCCAGTTTGGGGTCTTGTTTTTTTATTCCCCTTCTTGCACACAACACTGCCTTTATTGGGCTACAGATTAAAGTTCCTCCTGGCCCAGGGAGGGGGGGATGCAAGATCTGTTGGTTAGGATGGTTTTCATCACTTAGCACTGTGAGTGCCTTGGTACACATCACAGCGGCTCAGGGCACCGGGAGGGGAGGCCCGGCAATCCGCTTCCTTACAGCTGACAGCTGGAAGCTCCGTGTGGCACAGCCCTGCTCTGGAACACACCGGGTCGCTCCGAGTCGGAATCACCGAGAGCACTAAGGGTTTAGTTTTAGGGGAAGGTATAGTTGCAAATGCATTTGGAGATTCCCTTCTCCCTTTCTTTTGCTACCCAACTGAATCTCTACAGGCTACACCCGCGTTTCTTGTGGTAAATGCTTCTTTAGTAAGTCCCAGGAAAACTTCTGCCTCTGAAGATACTTTGTCTTCCTTTTCTTTTGTCAGAAGATGGAAAGTTCGCAGGCCTGCGCTATCTTTCCTGCCTTGATGACCAGATGGCTGAGAGCCACATGTTAGCAGCCCCCTGCTCTCGGGAGCTGGGCCGCAGCTCCTCTTTCTGTTCCCTGGGTTGGTCTCTGCTCGGGTTCTAGCCCGAGTTGACCTTGCCCCCATTCTTCACCTGTGCGCTTCTGTTGACATTCTTGTCGGTGGGGGGGGGGGGGGGGGGGGGGGGGGGGGGGGAAGGGGGGAGACCGGCCACTTGTTTTCTTATGTGTTGAATTTGGACATAGAGTATGTGATTGACGTATCCTACCTCTTGAGAGAAAGGAACGTGATGTGGAGGACCAGAGGGGACGGGCAGTGTGTACAGGAAGCTGCACAGGGCAATGGAAGTTATGGAAGGATTTGGATATGGAAGGATTTGGATACGTGACTTCTGAAGATGCTCTGAAGCACTCACGCTTTGTCAGCATAGCACAGGCCGACACCATGGCCTGGTGGAAGCTCCATGGGTGGAATGGCTGCTGGTCCCCCCGGAGTCGGTTCTGCTGGGGGATACGTGGCATTGAAGTGTGTGTGGTTTGGGCAGTGCTGTTCCTCAGCCCAGCTTTTCTGCCTGGCCGTTGCTCTTTACTTACCCGGTGCTTGAATTAGCAGAGAGCTCTTTGCACGCCAGGCAGAGGCTGGTCTCCATGGCAGTCTCCTCGGCTTCCCTCTGAGGAGCTGGCATAGGCCGACATCTACTCTGCGCATCTTTCCTACCCGAGGGACTTAGTTGTAATACTTGCTCAGCTCCCTTCCAGGGCAAATGCCAGTGGTGGGCAGGAGAGGCATTCCACTCTTCCCCTCCCTGTTGGTGAACTCACAGTGGACAGTTGGTGAATCATGTGGTCACATGCAAGCTGTTAAGATCATTGAGCTGCTCAAAAGACAGGTGGTTTTAATTTCAAAAGTGTCATTTACAAAGAAATCCAAAATTATAAAGAGCTTTCCTGGTTGAAGAATCAGTCTCTGTTCCTTTCCTATCTTTCTTGTATCAGTTATTCTCTCCAGCGGCAATAAGTTGCAATGTTTTGCCTTTGAAAAAGATCAGCTCAGCTGAACCCTGCTGGCGCAGTGGTTGTATGTGGGACTGCGGCCATAGGGTTGATGGTTCAAATTCAGCAGCAGCTCTCCAGGAGCAAGACTGGGCTTCCTGCTCCCTCCAGGGCAGTGATGTGGAGGAAAAAGATCAGCTCTTGCTTTGTGATCAATAGGGAAACAGCCCTTTACAGAATCACAGGGGGCAGATATTTGCCTCCCAATATCCATCTGTGTTCTGTTTTTGATGAAGATGGGTGATGAACATATATTTGTCTACAAAGACTCACACACTCTGAATGTGATTGCTTAAACATAAAAGTAAATAATCATCTACAGCATTGTACTTATTTGACAATGGAGGCAAGAAATTGCCCGTTCTCTGTAAATCATTTCATCTGTGGCAAAGTGCAAGTGGAGGCTTATAGATAATGATATTGTTTGATCACTGAGCTAGCAGTTACCTTTGCTTTGAAGACTGTATTTGCTAAGATAGTGCATAAATAAATATGCATGTCCCAAGCTATGAGTTTTCTCATCTATTCTAGGAAAAAAATGCACAGAGGGCAAACCAAAGCAAAAAACAAAAAAACAACAACATTGGTTAGTAAAAATAAACCTCAAATACAAATTTTGATGCAAATACATAATTAAGATATTATGAAATAAATTGCTTATACTTTTACTGCTGGTGTTCATATAAGGAAAATGAGCCTTCTATGTATTTGGAAGCGATTCTGTACAGAGATTTCTTTCAGGGATTTGTGTTACATACACCTGGGGTTGCCAACTTGAACCAGTTAATTTATGCATCCAGGATATGCTTGAAAAGGCCACAGAGAATTCCGAAGTAGACTAGGGAAGTTGGGGATTAAGCAGTGAGATCTACAATGTTTGGCCTCGATTAATAGCCTATCAGAGAAAGAAAACAGGTACTGAATTAAGAAACTACATCAATAGCCTCAGCTCCTCCTCCTCATTAATGTCTTGGTTCATTACTGCTGTGTAGACTGGGAGGCGCGCATTGACAGTCATGGGAGGATCTTCTATGTGGACCACGTGAACAGAACCACGACGTGGCAGCGGCCGACCGCTCCCCCTGCCCCTCAGATGCTCCAGAGATCCAACTCCATCCAGCAAATGGAGCAGCTGAACCGGCGGTGAGGATGGGCCCCTTCCTGTGGCTGGTCTGTTGTATGGTTGGGCCAATTTCGACATGACACGAAGTTAAGAACATGCTTGTCTCTCTTCTCGGTGGGTGCCCTGGTGTTCCCCTGTAGCTGTTAACTCTTTTGATTCATAGCTTTTATCAAACTTCTCTTCACAGTGAACAACACACAAGCGTATATACACCTTGTTTGAAAACAGAGCCCTTGGGGGGGTTACGCACAGGGTTGCTAACATGAAGGGTAGCAGTTCAAATCCACCAGCTGCCCCATGGGAGAGAGAGGAAGCTTTCTTGTCCCTTTGTACAGTCTTGGAAACGCATGAGGGCAGATTTTACTCCTTCCTGTAGGGTCACAGAGAGAATCAACTTGATGGTCATGAGTTTTTTGTTGTTTGCCCCCCCTTTTTTTTGGCGGGGGAGAGGGGAGGGGTGCGGCTGGAGACAGCTCAAGTAAGGATGAACCCTGTAGTCAATGCAAGCACTGTTTTTTGTTTTGTTTTTTAGAACAGGGCATACACACTCATTTGAATCCATGTAACTTTGAGCATCTCTAGAATCTTCATTGTGGCACAGCATACACACCTAAGTTTTTAAACTCTGCCTTTTCCAGTCAAGAGCTAATCGCTATGGAGCATTAACAATTTTGGGATTTTGTTTGCTTTTGGTCAAGCTAGCAGCACTTTCTTAGGTGGTCTTGGTGTGTACAGAGAATGTTCCATCAACAGTGGCAAAAAGAAATGTACAGCAATGCTTTTTTCCCAGACCACTGTTGACCCCGACGTGGAGGGGTGGGTGTTGTGGGGTGGAGACAATAGAATCGCGAAGACCAGGAACACTTCTGGGTTTCGAAGGAATTAAGTTCCATGTTTTAGAATGTCTGGAATATAACTCTAGGGTCATAATTGTAGATATCAGAGTATCCGCAGAACCATGACTAATGAGAGGCCCGAGGAAAGTGCCAGTGCTCTCGATGGGGCCGGGGACGAGGCGGACTTTCAACAAGCCAGCGCAGGTAAGAGCCTCGGGGTTCTTTTGCATGTTTGTCTTCTCGACCTCATGTGAGTGGAAAGAAAGTCAAGATTTCCAGGAAGGAAGGGTTTCTTTTGCAGAACGGGTGATCTTCAGCACCAGCTGGTGATCCAACGCCAAACGCAGAATTCACCAAAGACCTCCTCTCATCCTTGCCTTTTTTCTTCCTAGTCAGAAAGGAGCCACAAAACCAGATAGACTCTCACTGATTTTAACCTCAGGGTATGAAACAGTGGGAAGAGAACTTGATCCATTTAAAATCATATGAGTTCAAATGTTAACAGTAACTAAAAAAGTTATTCAGTCCCATAATAGTATAATTAATGGGCCCTGGTGGCATTCATGGGGCTGCTGACTGCCAGGTTGGAGGTTCAAAGCCTTTGGCTGCTCCTGAGGACACAGATCTGTGCCTGTCAGGATGGGCCGTCTCAGGACCCCTGAGGAGCAATTCTCCTTGACTGCTATGAGCCACAACTGACGATGTCAGGGGTCTGGATTTGGTTCCGGTTAGCGGCTCAGCGTAGGGAGCGTGGGTGACGCAGTGGTCAGCCACTGGGCTGCTCACGAAAGCCTGATGGCATGAATTCCCTAGCCACGCCATGGGAGAAAGACTCGGCCATCTGCTGCTGTAAAGATTACATCCCTGGGGCTGAGCCCGGTGGCATAGTGGTTGTGTGCAGGACTGCAGCCTACTGGGTTCGAGGTTCATATCCAGCAGCAACGCTGGGCCTCCTACTCCCACCACGAGAGGGCAGTGATGCTCCTCCTCCCCCCAAAAAAGGATTACATCTCTGAGGACCCTATGAGCAGTTCAGCTCTGTCACAGAGGTCACTACGAGTTGAATGAGATCAACTCAATGACGCATAACCACAAAAGCAGTCAGGCTTCTATGCCTCCTTTACCTGCAAGGAGAAACAACAGTAATATTTTGAAGATTTAACCATCATAAATGGCACACATGGTTCTTCGGCTCTGTTTCAAATACCATAGAGTGAATAGCAGTAGCACCAGTGTGGAAAGACTCCTGAGCGCCCTATGGTCTGCCCCATCTAGATTTCCGACGGGAGAACGTCCTGCCCCACTCTACCTCCAGATCCAGGCTCACGCTGCTGTTACAGTCGCCCCCCGTGAAATTTCTCATCAGCCCAGAGTTCTTCACCGTGCTGCATTCTAACCCTGTGAGTACTGGCTTGGAGAGGATATGGTGGGAAAAGAAGCCAGAAGAGCTGAAACGAAGGCAGGGAGCTAGCATGTATTGAGCGCTTACTAAGGCACTCCGGTGAGCTGCTGGTCATACATCGGACTGCTAACCGGAAGGCCAGCCCTTAGTAACCCCCAGGAGAAAGGGGAAGCTTTGGGAACCCACAGAGGCAGCTCTGCCTCGTCCTAAAGGGCCACGATGCGTCGGCGTTCACTCCGTGGCAGTGGGTTTGGTTTTCAGTCTTAAGTTTCTATTCAGTATTATATGTGTACTGACACGGTTTTTAACACACACCTCTGAGTTAAGCTAAAACTCCATTTTGCCACCTGAAGATCCTAAGGCACAGAGGAATGAAGCAATGTTCCTAAAATTCTATAGCAATGAGGTAGAGTTGGGAATAAAGTCCCAGGGATACTGGCCCCTGAGTGACTGCTCTTCCTGACAAAGCCAATACAGATGCAAACACAAAGTGTGGGCTTTCACCGCAGGCAGGAGCCAGATTGAGCTGTGAGGTTATGGTCTCCATTATCTGAAAGAAACACCCAGAACAAACCAAACCTGGTGCCCTTGGGCCGAGTCCACTCACAATGACCCTCCCTCCCCCTCCCCGCCCCCCCCCGGGTTACAGGGGAGACGGGATGGCCACAGCATGTTGCTTTGTCACCTGTGCATGCAGGTCCCAGGCCTGCCTTTTGTCATGCCAGCGAGTGGCTTTGAATCACTCGCCTTTTGATCGATGGCCAAGAATAAACCATCTGTACCACCGAGGAACTCCAGAGAGAAAGAATATTAAATGTATCCATTGAGGCTATCTGGAATATACAACAATAATTTGGGGGAGATACTGAAAACTATAGGGTTGATGTAGGAACTCAGTGTTAACTTTTGTTTATTTTTGGGGGGGCTCATACAACTCTTATCACGATCAATACATACATCCATTGTACATAGACCACATTTGTACATCTGTTGCCATCATCATTCTCCAAAAAAAGACAGTGCTAGCAGTCTTTTCATAAATTAGAATGCGGAGGTAAGAGGAAGACTTTTAAGAAAGACTAGCTGGTTAGATGATGTGTTCAGTGGTTTGCTGGTAAATGCTTAACCATAGACTTTTTGGAGGAAAAATATGTGGATGTTTACAAATAATAATAAAATATACATAGAATGCCTTTGTTGAGTTTATTTGTATCAGTAGCCAACCTATAGTAGTGCCTGATAAAAAAATACAGCCTCCATGTCCATGTTTCCATCTGTCACTGAAGTTAGTAGTTTTTCCCCCATCATTTTATTGAGGACTCTCATAGTTCTTCTAGCACTCTATACATTGATTGTATCAAGTATATTTGTACATAGTTGCCATCATCATTTTCTAAACATTTACTTTCTATTTGAACCTTTGGCAAGGCTCCTCTTTTTTCCCTCCCTTCCCTTCCTACCCTTGTGTCCCCTTGAATTATAAACTATTACTGTTTTCATATCTTGCACTGCCTGCTGTCTCCCTTCACCCTGTTGTTCATCTCCCTCGGTGGCGGTGGGGACTATGTGTTGATCATTGCAATCAGTGACCCCTTCTTCCCTCCCTCCTTGTATTCCCATTTCTGTTTCTGAGGGTTTTATCTAACCTGGATTTTATGATGTGTCAGTCAGGGTAAACTAGAGATACAAAATCATAGACATGCATATGGATATAAAGAAAGGGTTTATATACAAGAGGAATGGGACATTGAGAAAGCATCCCAGTCCAGTTCAAAGTCATAAATCTGATCTTAGCCCATATGCCCAACACCAGTCTATAAAGTCTCCTTCCAACTGAAGAAGTCACAGATCAGTGGGTGCCGAATCCCGGCACTGGCAGGGGTCTCCCCTTGGCTCCTCGCTTCCAGGGCTCAGGGTCCATCAACAGCATCCAGTGGTGGTAGAAGCAGCTCAGTGCTGGCAGGGGTCTCCATCTGGTTTCTCTAGAAGCCGTGTGTTCTCTCCGCCAGGTCCTCCAGCTTCTCCAATGCTGCCATCTTGTCTTTACCGTGACTCATTGCCTCTGAGACTGACTCCCAACAACTGGGGAAGATAGCTTCTCATCTTCACGAGGGACATATAACAAGATTTCCCAGAAGTCTCAGGAGAAAGCCATGCTCACATGGAGGCCTCATTGGCTACTCAATGGCTATCTCCAGATTAACAGGCTAGACTCCACCCCTACATCTCAGTCATGAAATTAACATAAGCACATGACCACCACAAGGACCAACTAAAAATATGACACTTGTGTGCAACAAAAGAGTAAAAATAGAAACCACAGAGTGGGAAATTTTATTGATAATGACCCAACAAAGGATTAATCTAAAGAAGACAAGGAATAGGTCTGTTCTTTTCTTTTTCTTTTTTTTTTTTTTAACAAAGACACTTGATAGCTAGCTTTGAATACCTGAATTTATATTTCCTCAATTTTTTGTTCTTTTCACTATGTGACACCACACTTTGAAGTTTGATCTGTGTCACTTGGATTTTCTTCATCATTTTCCGACCTCTAAACCAGAGGACAGCATTTTCTTTTTCTTTTTGGTAAAGAGCCAGAGAATAAATATTTTAGGCTTTGCAGCCCCAGGATGATATGTAAATTAATGGACATGATTTGGTTACAGGAAATCTTTGTTTATGAAAACAGACAGCCTCCCCAAGGGGAAGAGTGTGCCAACCCCGGGTCTCCATAGTCTGTAAGGCAATAAATAAAGCTCTGATTAGCACCTACCCATTTCCATGATATTAATAATGCTCCCACTGGGGGAAATTTCAAGGACCCCTGATAGTGCTGTCAGGTCAACGTTCAAAGGCTAACTTCAAGGTCAATGGATCAAACTCACCAGCTGTTCTGTGATGAGACCACCTGCTCCTGTAAATTTTTGAGCCTACAAACCCCGATATATATCATTCTCTGTGAGTTGGAATTGACCTGGCTGGGCATTTCATTTTGGCAGGCGTAGGTGGGGAGGTAAGGGTGGGCACTTTCAAGCTACCAACAAGACATCCTTCAAGCATAGCTTTGCATTCTCTGTAGAGGCTGCTGTCTTTGTTAAGACTTCCTCATCATCTGGGGTTTCAAGTAGAAGATGGCTAGACAGTCATTGTGGTGGATGACAATGATTCTAAACTTAGCACGCCTTTAAAGCAGTATGGTAAACTATACAAACTCCAAACCCTCTGCAATTCTGACTCAGCAAGTCAATAGGTCGGGGCAGGCTGCCACTCGCAGCCCTGTGGGGACCACCACACCACCAGTGCTACTGGACATATATACATAGGAACTTTTTTCAACTTAAATAATTTAAATTGAATTCAATTTAAATAATTTTAAGTATACAAATATTAGTGGTATTAATGACGTTTGTTCACTATGCTGGGCACCCATCACTACTATTTACAAAAGTTTTTCATCGCCCCAAATAGAATCTCAGCACCCCTTAAATAATAAATGCTTTCTCCTCTCGCCTCAGTAATCATTAATAAACATATGTATCTAAGCATTTGCCAATTTTCAATATTTCATTGAAGTAAGGTCACACAATATTTGTCTTTGATATTTTTACTCTTGGCCTCAAGGTATGAATTTAGAGGACAAAGGTGATTTGGGAAACAAAATAGTAGTTGCTATGATTTCTTCTCTCAAGTCCACAGAAAATGTTGCAAAGCAAATGATTTTATTGGTTTCAGCATTTTAGGATTCATTTTTTTAACTTTTCATTTTAATTGTGTAGTGATGATTTATAAGTGCTTTTGTAGGTTTATAGTTTATATCAGCATATTTTCAACATACAAAGGAAATGTATTACCGTATATACTCGAGTATAAGCTGAGTTTTTTCAGCACATTTAAATGCAGTTTGGGGAGTAAAATTAAGTGCCTCAGCTGATATTTGGGTCTGCTTATACTGGAGTATATACAGTACTTTAAAAAACTTTTCAAATTCTTCATTTTATTATTTGATGGTGCTAGTTCATATTAAAAGATAGTCATGAAAACATATATAAAAATTGTAACAAGATTAAACAGACACATGGTTATCGCTATTCTAAAGAAAACTTGGAGAACAATTTTTTGGGGGTGCAGGGGTTGGAGGGGGCAGGATTTTGGTTGCTTTAAGATATATTCTGCTGCCCTCTACTGGTTGTATTAAGATTCAGACAAACTCAAACTGCTTTAAAGAAGATTTCAGCAACCCTATAGGATAGAGTAGAATTATGTCTATGGATTTCAGAGACTCTAAATCTTTAAGGATGTAGAAACCCTCTTCTTTCTTCCTTAGACTAGCTCGGGGTCTTGAACTGCTAACCTTGAGATTAGCAGCCCAACACATAATGCACTTCACCACCCGGTAATAAGGTGTTTTTCTCAAATAACCTTTGGGTAGATCATTTTTCCTGATAATGAAAGAGAACACTATCCCGAAATCATAAAAATATTCTTACAAGCCATAATTTCTACGATTGTAAAATAGATGAATTGATGACGGTGGTTACTTTTGTTAATATATGTGTATTCTCCTTACTCTTGCTAGATGCAAAATCTGTTATCATTCAAAATAGTAAAATAGGTTATTTAAGAGTATTATTTCTGCATCCAGCAGACATATGTGGGAACTACAATTCTCAATTTGGATTCTAATACACTTTATTTAATGCATAATCGATAGTGTGATTAATAATCAAGTCCGTTCCAGTTCACAGGAGTCGTGTTAGACAGAGGAGAACTGTTCCATGGGGTTTTCTTGTCTGCAGGTGGTACAGGAGCAAATCAACAGGTCTTTTCCCTGCCTCACGGCTTATGGGTTGGAACTGCCCATCTTTGGGTTAGCGGCCTTCACGCTCGCATCTCCAGGGCTCCTTGTGTAATGCACACGCGTGCTCTACTCAGCCCCCTTGTGAGTAAGAGATGCTTTTTAAAGACTCGTGTTCAAATTTCTTATAGGCATTGTGATGGAAAAGAACAGAATTACCTAAGATTGGAACTGGGTCAGGGTGTCTAGGACATAGTGTCACTTTTAACAGCTAACAACAACAACAAAAGTCTGTTTGACATGAAGTGCTATTATTTTTTAGAATTCTACTAAAGAATTCCCTCAGCCATAAAATTTCTCTCTTCTCCCTGCCATGGAGTCGACGATGAACCCTCGCAAGCTTACAGGACAGGAAATATGCCCCTGTGGGTTTCCCAGACTGCCACTCTCTACAGGCTTAGACAGCCTTATCCAAAAACAGCTGGGGGCAGGGGGAGGCCCTGCTGTGGGAAAGGGGGGTTGGGCGTAGAGAAAGGATAACTAAAAAGGTAAACTTTAAACACACAGAGGTAAGGTTCCTTCCTCAGGGCAAGATCATTAACCCCCAAGAGATGTATAAAGACCCCTCCCCCACTCTCTCTTAAAATGCAATCATATTACCTTTCATTTTTAAATAGTTTCATTGACATATAAATCACGTACCATGCATTCCAATAGTTCAGTAATATTCCCCTTTCTCTTAATTAGCAGCATAGTCCATGTCACCTTTTCCCTTAAAACAATCTTCCATGAAAACATAATTCCTCTTTCATTCTTTTTGTTTTGTTTTGTTTTTCAAAACTATATATTCCTTTTTCTTTTTCTTACAAAATAAAATAGGCATGTATTAGAGTTATTAATTATCAATATGCAAATACATTTTAATTAATATATTATATCAAAGCTTTCCCCCCAATTTTAATCTGCTCATGCTAAGAATTTATCATAGTTTTTTTTCAATGATTTTACTGGAGGCTCTTGCAACTCTTATAAAATTCATACATCATTTGTATCAAGCATATTTGTACACGTTGCCACCTCCATTTCCAAATATTTTCTACGTGAGTCCTTGGTATAAGCTCCTCTTTCCCCCTCCTTTTTTTTTTAATAAATCATTTTATTGGAGGAAACTCCTCTTTCCATCTAACCCACTGGTTCCCTATTTCCCCACTCTTGGGCCCACTCCTGTCCTCCACTCAGTCAGTCCTGTCTGTCGGTCTGTCTCAGGATGCTCACTGCCACGGAGAAACTCTTTGCTCTCCAGACTCCACCCTTGGCCTCCGAAGGACCGCTTCCTCTCCACCTCCACCCATAATTTTCCTCTCCATCCTTTCGATGGAAAAGGCCTTGCTTTGCTGTCTATGCTCAGGGTTCAGCATAAAACCAATGACAGACTATGCAACTCTTCTTCACTTAATAAACTGTGCAATTCTTACCCAGCCTCCCCGAAGACTACAAGCAGAAAACAGGTTTGCCACAATCATTGACTTGTCACATTGTACTGCCGTACTTTCTTGTAAGGAAACCTCGTGGCACACGGGTGAAATGCTTGGTTGGTAACCCCCTCATGTTAGTGGGTTGAATCCATAAGTGGCTCCTCCGGGTGAAAACCCTAGCAGTCTGTTCACTAAGAGTACAGCCCTGGGGGCGGTTCTGCCTGAGAGGGTCACTATGGGGCAGAATGAACTCAATGATGGCATGCAACGAAAACAATAGCTGTTAGTTGTGAGCATCCCAATGCTATGTCATCTCTTTCTTCTCTTTTGTATCATCATAATTCCCATTTACCTCTTCCAAGCACTTCCTCCACCCCCCTCATTTAGGAAGGGAGAGAGGCGGCGATTACTATCCCATTTGACCGCTGGGCAAATGAAGACAGAGGCGGGTGTCTGTCCGCAGTGACTGAGCTGTGACTGGAGTCCTTGCCAGAGTTCTGTCTGCACTAGACTAGAGGAACATACTTCCTGGCTATATATAGTTGCTTACTTAAAAAACATTTTCTTGGCCACCTCTTTCTGGGGATGGCCCCTGCATAGGACTTGGTCTCTGTGTTATTCCGGGTAAACTAGAGAAACAAACTTCATAGACATGCATATGGATACAAAGGTATGGCTTATATACAAGAGGAATAGGACATTGAGAAAGCATCCCAACCCAACCCAGTCCAGTTCAAAATCATAAGTCTGATATTAGTCCATGTGCCCGATATCAGTCTATAACGTCTCCCTCCGACTCAGGAAGTCACAGACCAGTGGGTGCAGAGTCCCGGCGCTAGTGAGGGGTCTCCCCAGGGTTCCTCGCTTCCAGTGTTCAAGGTCTATCAACAGCATCCAGTGGTGGTAGAAGCAACTCAACACTGGCAGGGTTCTCCATGTGGCTTCTCCAGCTTCAGAGGTCTGGTTCCATCAGGGTAAGGCCGTGTGGCTCCTCCACTTGCTCCTCCAGCTCCTCGGATGCTGCCATCTTGTCTGTAGTTTGTCATCTCTGACACTAACTCCCAACCACTGGGAAGATAGCGTCTCATCTCCATGAGGGAAATATCGTGAGATTTCCCAGAAGTCTCAGGAGAAAGCCATGCCCACACGGAGGCCTCATTGACTACTCAATGGCTGTCTCCAGCTCAGTCCCTTACATCTCAATCATGAAATTAACATAAACACATGACTGCCACAGTCTCTCGCGACCAGTGCAGGTCTTTCTTCTTTTTCCTCCTTTGTTTTTCTCTTGAATAAAACTTGCTCTTTAATTCATAAAAGATGCTGGCAACAAATGTACAAATATGCTTGACACATGGATGGATGTATAGATTATGCTAAGAGTTGTACGAACACCCAATAAAGTGATTAAAAAAAACAAAACAAACAACCAAAAAGAAACGTTTTCTTTATCAACATAAACAGTCTGGGGGGGAAGTACTTTGAAGCACTTTGTGGAAGTACTACCGCATTCTGTAGGAAGACCCTAACACCAACAGTGTTCACAGTGTCTGGACTTGAAAGGCCGAGATTCTAAAGGTTGTGGGGCAGTTACTAATGAGGGAAGTCTTGGGTGTGCTTATTTACTCGGAGAGGTGGTTTTATAGAGATCACTTGGCTTTGCCATTCTATGACATGTCTCACTGAGTGGAAAAGAGGAAGATGAAAGGACCTGATTAATTATAAGGCCAACTTTAAAGATCCCCATGCTCACAGAGCAGTCCAGCTGGAGAGAATGACTTACTAGTTCACGCCTGCGGCTGAGACCTGACTGCCATGCCTTCTTGCCTTAATGAAGTGTCTGCTCTTTCTGAGCGTTGTGGGAAGCCTCTCTGATGCTCCAGAGCAGTGGGTTTCCACCTTCCTCGTGCTGCGACCCTTTCATACGGTTCCTCACGGGTGGTGATCCCCCCATCAAAAAGTAGTCTCGTTGCTACTTCACCACTCATTTTGCTACTGTGTCAGGCGTCCAGTGTGAAAGGATCCTTGGACTCCCAAAGGGGTCTCGGCCCACAAGTTGAGAACCACTGTTCTAGATCAAGAATCAGGATATGGCCCATTTATTTACTTTAATAGGAGGGTGGGGAGCCACGACAGCATATATCCTAATGAAGAGAACAGTGAAGGTAATGATGGAACCCACAGAATCATCCCACAGCAATCTGGCCCCAAGGAGACACATAGGAAGGAATAAAGCTTGTGCGCTCATTATTGCTGCCACACTGTTGAGTGTGGGATCAAGTCAACACGGCCAAAGGACCGAGGTGAAAAGGCATAGGCCAGATGGGAGCCAAAGGCAGCAACGCACACCCCTCTGCCCTCTTGCTGGAGAAGCTGCAGGCAGGGTCAGCCGCAGTTGGCACTAGTCGTTGGCTGATGTTTGTCTCTGACAGCATCCCCTGCCTTTGTGGACCTCCTCCTCGGCGTTCATGGGTCCACTTTCTTCTTCGCTGCATTCTAACCACCCTGCACTCTTGTTTGGACAGAGTGTGCTGTCCCAAGTTCACAAGTGCCACAGCCAACAACCCCCCCCCCCTTCTGGGCTGTCAAGTGAGTTGCTGGAGGGGTGGTGTCATTGAGGTTGAGTTAGCCCACCCCTCGTGGCAGCTCCTTCCTGACACGATAAAAACAAAGTGTTGCCCGGCCCTGGATTATGGCCATAGTGGTGAGTGCAACAGGGCATTATGATCCATGGGTGGTTAGTTTGCAGAAGCAAATGGCCCTGTCTTTCTTCCTTATTTATCTTCATTGAGAGGCTTTGCTGAAATCTTTCCAGTGTTACAGCATCTCACAGACATCCGTGGGCAGATGGCTGGTGGCTGAGTGGAAGAGCATTGGCTGGGGCGTGAGTCCAGTTCCTTCGTGTGGAAAGTGAGGCTTCTACTACGAATGGGAAAGCACCCTCAACTAGTTCATACTCAAGTCTACCGCAGAACTAGCAGTCGAGATAGGCCACTGTGGTCTACTCGTCTTTCTTTTCAGTTTGTTTTGACAGAGACCTTAAGTACCTTGTGGCAAAGCATTGTGTAATGATGATAAATCAGTTCTGCTGTGGGCAGTGCTTCCAGCACAGTACTGTACCGCATCTTGGTGACTTAAAGTAGCAGTTTATTTCTCATTCCCAATTGGGTCACCAGGGTTCTCTGATCTCTGTAGTCACTCGAGGGCCCGCTGTTTCAAGCACTGAGGAACAGCCACTATTTCAAACATTAATAGTTGTGCTAACTGAGCCAGTGGGCAGAGACCGCTAGAGAAACTCAAGACAGGCTTTGGCTTGGACATAACAGATACATCTGGAGGGGCCTAAGAAAGACCAGCCCTCATGTCCTCTCCTGTGTCCCCTAGATCTAGCACAGAACTGGGCGCCACAGAAACGGTACCTGTTTACGGAAATGAAGGGATTTCCAGAAACTCTGGTTTCTTTGGGGTTTTCCTTGTCTTAGACATAAATAGCAGAACCTGTCAAGTCATATCTACAACCTGAGGTTTCTCTATTCTGTCTAGTGTCTCGAAGATATTAGTGGTAAAGCGTTTAGAGGCCTTTCTTTTAAAAATTGTTTTACCAGCACACAATTCACACATCACACAATCCAACAGTCCAGTCACCTTAAAAAGTGTTGTACAACCATCACTACATTCCTTTCAGAATATTTACTTCTTCCCGAATTCATCATCACTAGTTCCCCATTCCCCACCCCCACCCCCCAACATCCACTGCCATACCCCAAAAGAAGCATCAATCCAGTTGTGTCTCTATAGATCAACCCATCCTGGACTCCATATACAGAAAGGCCCTTTAAAAAAGAAAAGAAAAACTAACAACATCAGCAAAATAGCATAGATTAAAACCTCAATAAAAAGAGAGCAGATGTCATTAAAAACTAGAACTAATTTAAAATGAATCAAGAGGGAGATCAAATGACACCGTATTAAACTTTAAACAAACTGCATCTGCAGTAATCCATTTTCTCATGCATTTTGAATGATAGCAAGGCTATTTATATCCCTTACCAGAAGCTTAATCAACAGGTATAGCACCTTCACTTAAGAAAAAAGATTCTTTTTAAGAAAACATTTTTAAATGGGTCAAAAGTGAGATCAAATGCTAGATGCTATATTTTAATATAACTACATCTGCCATAATTGACTTGACAACACTGTCCATCCGAGTGCAAACATTTTTGCCTCATAGGGGAACTTTGTGAGGTGGTGAAGCTTTAGTAAACACGAATTCCAGTCAATAAATTCCACAGAAGCAGATTGAGGAAGAAGCAAAGAATAGGTAATATCTGGACAGTCATTTTTCCACTCAATGTACTGAGCTTATACCTTTAAGGAGGTGTGAGATGAAAACCTTCCATCTACAAAGTCTTAGTGTCTCAGGGGCATGTGGACTCTGGTGAGAAGAACTCACCCCTCTGCAGGTCCCTCCCCAGCTCAGAGGCAAGCTGTTCCCACGAAGAGCCCAGGTGCAGCTGAGAAACTAAGACTTGGTAGATCGCATGTCAGTTATGCCATGTGACACTCAAAGAACTAGTGATGGGTTCTGACGTTGAAATCTCTGAAAGCCGTATAATTGTCTCCAAAATGATATCACTGTGACTACGTGCTGTGTGCCTCCCCAGCTGGTCCATTGCCGTCCAGTGGGTTCTGGCTCATGGTGACACCAGAGAACTACTCTGTGGTGTGTTGAGAGTGTCAGTCTTCACAGGAACCAACAACTGCGCTTTCCCTCACGAAGTAGCTCGATGGGCTTGCACTGACAACATTGCAATTAGAAGCCTGAGGCTTAACCCATTGTGCCACCAAGACTTCTTTTTGCCTACTGCTAATTTCATAACCTAGTATTCCCTGTAGAATGAGTCTGCCTTGCATTTTTGATCTTCTTTAGAAGAGTAGACATCCTTCTCGGACCACCAGTTTTCTGTACTCTCTCTATTTTATTTTGAGGAAGCTGTGTTCGCTGTAGGCTCCTTCCATTCATGAGGCAGGGGTTAGGCTACCACCGCGGCACAAATCCAGGGGCAAATGCGTTAGAACGGACTTGACGGCCTGGAGTGTCACACAGGTTGTAGAAGGAGCTAGGATAAGATAGAAGCCTCCCTGGCCCGGATGCTGGGTTTGTGTGTAACGCTGGTTCTCCCCCTTCTCTTCAGAGTGCCTACCGCATGTTTACAAACAACACGTGTTTGAAGCACATGATCACCAAAGTCCGGCGGGACACCCACCACTTTGAGCGCTACCAGCATAACCGGGACCTCGTGGGATTCCTCAACATGTTCGCAAACAAACAACTGGAGCTGCCTCGGGGCTGGGAAATGAAACATGATCATCAAGGCAAGGTAACGTGGGGGCTTGCTCAGGAAGCCGCTGGTGGAACCTGCGGGGATGGGAGGTGCTGGGGGCTTTGGCAGCAGACTCTGCCCTTCAGAAACCCCTTTGTGAAACAAGCGGACCTCCTGTTCTGAAGTACTGTGGAGGTGGACGGGTGTGAGGGGACTTGATCAGTGAAACATTCTCAGTGGATATTCTCCTACGTGCCACCTGTCACCATTTTCTACTGGGAAAAGACTTTGTAGGCAGTGACGCTTCCTTCCCCCATGTTGGGCAGCTCTTTGAAAATCACATAACAAGTTGTGGCAGGGTTTGGGGAAGATGGCAGGTGGTTCACTGAGCCGCTTCACTCTGTGTGTCCTGTGAACACAGTGGCCTCATCTGCCCTTCATTTGCTCTAAACAAGGGATTGTTATACAAGCCACAAATTAGAACCTGGAAACTTACCTCTTAGGTTTTCCTTCGCTGGGCTTTTATTTTTCTTGAACTCTTATTTAGTGCCCACTGTGGGGTCCCTCTGGTCAGAATCAACTCTCTGACTGTGAGCGTTGTGGCCGATTAACCCCGGTAAGAACCCCGGTACTGCTGATGGGTAAGTGTTGGACTGCTTAACAGCCAAGTCGACGGCTCAAATCCATCAGCCATCAGACGAGAGAAAGATGAGGCTTTCTGCTTCCGTAAAGATTTACAGCCTCAGCAGAGTCCCTTTCATTCACAACCAACTCGATGGCCTTGGGCCCCGGTCCTGTGTGTAAGCACTCAGCTGCTAACAGAAAGGTCATCAATTCCAGCTGCCCAGTGAGTCCCAGGCGATAAAAGAAGTGGCTGCTGGCACCTGTAAAGGCTTATAGCGCAGGACCTCTGTAGGGTGGTTCCCCTAAGCCAGTGGTTCTCAAACTTCCTCATACCATCACCCTTTCATACAGTTCTTCATGTTGTGGTGACCCCCAACCATAAAATTATTTTTCCCATAAAATTATTTTCACTGCTACTTCATCACAGTCATTTTGCTACTGTGATGAATCGGGCGACCCTTGCAAAAGGGTTGTTCACCACCCCCAAAGGGGTCATAACCCACAGGTTGAGAGCAGCTGCCCTAAGCCCTATAGGGCCATATGTGTCAGCCATGTCAATAGCAGCAAGGTTTGATTTGCTTTATTTGTGAGCCAGGAGCTCTTTAAGCTCCTCTACGAACAAGCCGCTCCCTGTAGCTCTCCAGCATGGTACTGGGACCTTCCCGAGCAGGGAGGGAACCTAGGTCCAGAGTGGTCAAGTAACTTCCCCAATGATGGAGTTCCCACGCAGGCAGTCTGGGCCCCAGAGTACATGCTCTGCACCTCAATGCCCCATGCTCTCAAGCACTGGGTAACAGACCTCGCTGTGCCCATCTGTAAAGACATACAACACAGGCATACCTTTAGAGATGTGGCGGGTTTGGCTCCACACCACCACTTTAAAGTGGGGAGTCACAGACATTTTTTGGTTCTCCAGAGAAAGACAGGACGTTCTACTCCCGTAAAGAGTTATCACCTCGAAAACTCACAGCGGCAATTCGACTCTGAGTTCTAGGGTCTCTGTGAGCCAGTATGGACTCCATGGAATTGAGTTGTTTTGAGTTGGGCACGTGTAAAAGTTACTCTTCACACTACCTGTTGTTTATTGAGTGTGCAGTGCAATGATAAGAAAAAGTGTGAAATATTCTGAGAATTGCCCTAGTATAACATGGACACAAAGTAAGCACATGCCATTAAAAAGCGATGCCCATAGACTTGCTGGATGCAGTGTCGACATACACCTTGGCTTTGTTAAAAAAAAAAAAAAACATAATCTATGAAACGCACTAGAACTAAGCCCAATAAAATGAGGTATAACTGTTCTTGACTTAAAGGTGAGCAGGAAAAGTTGGCCTATCATAGGTTCTGGTGGTATATTGTGTTCCTGGTGGCATTGTGGGTTACAGGTTGGATTGCAACTGCACTCCAAGGTCAGTGGTTTGAACCCACCAGTCACTCCAAGGGAGAAAAATGAGGTTCTTTGCTCACATAAATATTTAAAGAAGAGTCACAGGGAGGAGATGGGCTTGTCAGTGAAGAAATGATGAAACAGAGAACTTTCCTCTAGTTCTGAAAGGCTTCCTCCCTCCAACTATCATGATCCCAATTCTACCTTACAAATACAGCTAGACTGGAAGAAGTACACTGGTGCAGATGGGAACTGGAAATACAGGGAACCCAGGACAGATAAGGCCCTCAGGATCAGTCGTGAGAATGGAGATATCAGATTCATGGAGGGAAGGTGGGGTAGAGAGGGGGAGCCAATTACATGGATCTACACATAGCCTCCTATATAGAGGACGGACAGCAGAGGAGTGGGCAAGGGGAGACGTTAGGCAGTGTAAGATATGAAAATAATAATAATAATTTATAAAATATCAAGGGTTAGTGAGGAAGTGGGGAGGGGGGAAGGAGAAGAAAAGATGAAGAGCTGATGCCAAGAGCTCAAGTAGAAAAGCAAATGTTGGGAGAATGATGATGGCACTAGGCATGCGAAGGTGCTTGGCACAATATATGATAAGTGATGTATGACCCTCTAATAAAGTGATTTTAAAAAATAAAGATTTCAAGTTCCAGAAACCAAAGGGGCAGTTCTAATCTGCCCTGGTTGGGGACGCTAGGAGTCAGAGTGTACTCCGGCAGTGTAGTGGGTGCGTGTTCAGACTTTAACTCCATGCCAAGAGCCATGCCATGGCGTGGGTTCTGCCTCATTGTCACCTGCATCCTAGGACAGAGTAGAGCTGCCCTTTGGGCTTCCAAGACAGTGCATCCTTATGGAGTGGCTGGCAGGTTAGAACAGCAGGCTGTGCTTGTCAGCTCTGGTGGAAGCCCTGGAGGAGTGACTGGGACTCCTGATTACAAGCTTGCTGGTTTCAACCCACCAGCCACTCCGGGGGAGAAAGATGAGTCTCTCCTCCTCTGGTAAAGACTTCTTTCAGAGGAAATCCTATACAGGTTGGCTATGAGCCAGACTGACCTCGATGGCAGGCCTTTGGGGGGCGGGGCGTGGGGCGGTGAGGAATAAATAGGTGGTTAAGAAAAAGTTGGCCTCATCGCTTCTGTAAAAAGTTTGGTGCTCATACAGGGGTAAGCATAATCGGCGTTATGTGGGTAATTTGACAATGTGACTCTCCAAAACGTGTCCTCCCTCTCCTGCAAGGGATTTTTACTAATTTGGTGGCTGCCATGTAAAGTTCCTAATGTTTTAGGTTTTGTAAAGAACTAAGAGTATGCTGCTGGCTTAGCATCAGAATGCCATTTAATATGAAAGACTTAACAAGATCTCCTGCCTTCTGGACAACATGGGTGTCAGGCCTGAGAGTTTATGACTATAGGCTGATTGCTCTCCTTCTTGCATAAACACTTACTAAGCGTTTTAGCTGAGCTAGCCACCCTCACTAACACAGTATCTCTGCGACCCTCCAAACCTCTTCTGGTGACTGGCTGCCAGTGAACGAAAACAACTTACAAGAAACTTTAAGAAACATTTGTGATGTGCCTGACTTGCCTCGTGTTGATTTTGACAGCACCTTCCATGCCTGAAGTTCTAGTCCTTACTGATTTGTAATGAGTTGCTTGGCCTCTAGAATTCTTATTTTGGGGAGGGTGGGGGGGCATCACTGCCCTCTGATGGGAGTGGGAGGCCCAGTCTTGCTCCTAGAGAGCTGCTGCTGGATTTGAACCACCAAGCCAGTGGGCTGCAGACCTGCACTCAACCACTATGCCACCGGGGCTCAGCCCCACCTCTAGAATTCTTAAAGAGAATAAACATTCTTTCCTACTTAATATAACATCAAACACTATGGGGG
>PVJH01016208.1:0-51122 GCA_004026705.1 Nesogale talazaci
CCCCCCCACCCCCAAAGGGGTCTCGACCCTCAGGTTGAGTACCTCTGTCCTAGAGAGTGGGAGGAAGAGGTAGATGAACAAAAGTCATTATCCTAAAGGGAGCGGGCTTATAGACCAGATACAGACTTGTGGGACCCTTAAGGCTCTGGCCCTGGGCCCTCCTTCAGGTCCTGAGCTGACCCAGCTCCTGTGGCTCAGTTTGTAGCCAAATCATAAGGGGCAGTGACACTACTAGGGAGTCACACAGTACTTCGGAGAAGCCACCGGGTGAGATCCCAAGGGCAACATTTGTCCGAGAACTGTCTTTAGAAGGCTTAGGAGAGAAGCGGGACACTCGGGGAAGGGATGGCAAGGGAATTGTGGAATGAAAACAGTGACAGGTCAACCATCACCCCGCTGACACTCACAAGGGACACGTCAAAAGCATGCTACCACCAGCCTGTGTGATGGTGACGTGCAGATGGGATCAGGTATCAGGCATCAAAGAACCAAAAATCATGTCACTGTGCATGAGGGAGAGTGTGGAGCGAGGACCCAAAGCCCATCTGTAGGTAACATCCCCTTATAGAAGAGTGGTGGGGAGGAGACGAGCTTGTCAGGATGCAGTATGGCAATGATGAAACATACACCTTTCCTTTTGTTCTTCAGTGCTTCCTCCTCCCCCTCACTATCATGATCCCAATTCTACCATACCATCCAGCTAGACGAGAGGATGTACACTTAGTATATTTAGTTTGTCTCTGATGCCAGCCATTTCTAAACGTACTTCGTCAATTTCTTACATGATAGATGTTTTTGATGAGGTAAAGACAGAGATTACATTGGGATTTTAAACATCCGTTTTCTTCTTATAAGTGAGACTGAGCAGGCTCCTCACTATTTGAAAGCCATTTCAGGTTCCTATTGGATCTTGAATTCCTGGGAGCTTTTGCCCTTTGATGGCCCTTTGTTTTGTGAACACACAGTTTTGAGTTGGATTAGATTTACTTTGGGCACTCATCGCCCCACCACAGAGTCCTTAACTGCTCAGTTTTTAGTGTATTTGCTTTCTCGTTATCTATCTCCTCAACCCAACTTAATTTTCAAAATTTTCTTAAAAGTATTTATAAGAGTTTCTTCTTCTTTGCATTGTACTTTATTTCAAGATTATCTCTGGTGATATTTTCTTACTATGTATCTGGCATCTGAAAAATCATAAGACCCTTGAATGGGTCTTCCAGTGAATGTCTCCCTGCAGGTTCTAGCGTGGAATCCATGTTTCTTGACGCCAGACTTCTAGGTACTTCCTGTTCCTTTAAGACTTGTTATACATGAGGAGAATTAACATTTCTTTGATAACTGTAGTATCGTGGATCAAAGTGTGCACCCAAAAATTGTGGGTCATAAACACTAGCCTCAGTGGCTGTGGTTATAATCCCACTTGGGAATGAGTTCTCTTCATTGTTAGTGGAATTGGATTAATTTAGTGTGTCTCACGTTAATTCTTTTTTTGTTTGTTTAGTGATTTTGGGGGGGCATCACTGCCTCTGATGATTGTGGAACTACTCAGTGTTGCTCCTGAGAGCCGCTGCTGGATTTGAACCGCCAAGCCACAGTCCCACACTCAACCACTTACGCCACGGGGGCTCAGCCCTCATGTTAATTCTTTTATGAGCTATAAAAGAGGTTAAACAAGGAAACAGAACACAGATGAAGAGAGGTATCAAGACCTGAAGAGATCACCCCGGATGCAGAAGCTCAGAGACCAGGGCCTTCCCCTAGAAGTCCCGGTAGGAGAATCTGCCTTGTAGACTCCTCAACTGTGAGAAAATTCATGCCTGTGATAGAGGCACCCACCCACCGTGGTATGGGAATACTTCTGCTGTAGCTGTACTAGCCAACCACGAAAGGTACTATAGATAGTATATTGACTTCTGGAATCGTATGTTGACATAAGCCTGATACTTGTAAAATTTGATCTTAATCCTTTAAGCTCATTTGTTGTTTGTGCTGAGCTTATGCTCCATTAATAGTGCCATCAGGGTTCTTATCCGGTAGAGTCCAGGAGCATGTGTTTTCCCTCCACAGTCATTACTCTGCCCGGAGCCAACACTAACACCATTTCGTGGAGGCTTTTGTCTGTATCCAAGTCTTTCACTCTGCCTCAGAGCAGCAGTTCAAGGTCATTGCAGGGGCCTTGCCCCCCCCCCACTTCCCTCACATGAAATTAATAACTTGCTGCAACAGTAGTTTGTCCTAGGACATTTCCAGACCAGATGGTGGAAAGTTCCTGGGCTAATATGACAGCCAGGGTAACATGTTGGCTGTTTAAAGTTGATTTTGTTTTGGTGGTTGTGTGATGAAAATCTTTGGAAGATTATACAGGGACATTAAAACATTTTTTGGCGGAATTCTTTCTTGTTCTCTCAAGTGCTGGCTTCTCTGACCCTTTCTGCCGATTACAGGAGACATAGGTCATCCAGTTAGTATGTTGTAAAAGCATGTCTGCCCCAACACCCCCCACTGCCCTCCATTCCTTTTTGAGCATTATAGAAAGCTGCCGCAGCTGGTGACATCAGAGATCATCTTGTCCAGCATAGTTGTGTACCAAGCAGAAAATGACCTGAAAGAGCTAGCTTCTTGCTCAAGTTAACAGCAGGAGAACCAAGAACTTAGAAATCACTCCTGGTTTCCTACACCTGAGCCCTCGGCCCCTGTGACCTAGCACCGTGTGATTTGGGTCTCTTGGTTTTTGTTGACTCCACGTTTAATTTTTTTTTTAAGCTTATTAAAAAAAGCTTATTTCGGGGCTGAGCCCCCCGGTGGCATAGTGGTCAAGTGTGGGACTGTGGCTCATGGGCTTGGCAGTTCAAATCCAGCAGCAGCTCTTCTGTAGCAAGGCTGGGTAGCTCCCACGACCACCAGAGGGCAGTGATGCCCCCCAAAAAATAATTTTAAAAGGTTTATCTTTGAACATGTCTGACACTCCTCGCATTTTAGCTCTTCATGTAACCTCTCTAAAGGAGATGAAGGAGGAGCTGATACCAAGGGCTCAAGAAGAAAATGTTTCGGAAATGATGATGGCAACATCTATACAAATGTGCTTGATACAATGGATGTATGGAATGTTATAAGAGATGTAAGAGCCCACAATAAGATGATTTTAAAAATAATTAAGAAGGGGGTTGAGCTCTGGTGGCGTAGTGGTTGTGCGTGGGACTGCAGCCCACTGGGATGGAGGTTCAAATCCAGCAGCACCTCCACAGGAGGTGCTGGCCTCCTACTTCCATGACGAGGGCAGTGATGTTCCTCCCCAAAAAATCAAAAATAATTAAGAAAGTAAAGTAGATGTTGACTTTACATTGTTCAGAAATGCAAACACATTAAAATGTGTGCATTGGCTGACTTCCTCACCCTTGTCCCCGTTTTTCCACCTACCTCTGGAAGTCTCCACGCTTTGTAATTTGTCTCTTTCTGAGTAAGCCCATGCGTTTACATGCATTGATGAATGGAGATGATCCCCATTTCATCCTGTTCTTCCTTAAAAGATCATTTCATTGGGGGCTCTCACAGCTCTTTTAATAATCCGTACATCAATTGTATCAAACATATTTGCACATATGTTGCCATCGTCATTTTCTAAACATTTACTTTCTGTCTGAACCCTTGGCTCAATCATGTTTCTATACAGAAGGTAGCCGTGCTGTTTTGGTGCGTAGGGTATATTGTTTTGAGCATCACCTTGAAATTAATAGTCTGTCTTGGCAGTCCCTTCCTATACAAGCATTTAGGGAGATGCCTCGCTTTTTATTTTTCTAATGCCAGCTTCATTGAATTATAATTCACCTCTCGTAGAATTTACCCCTTTAAGGTATGATCTCCAGCGGTTATCGATTTGTAGCCCCGAGTTGGGTGTCCCTCACCAATACCTACTTCTAGACTTTTCTCACTCCAAAAGGAAGCTTGGACCGATTAGCAGGCCTCACTCTTCAGCCCTTAACAGTCACTAACCCAGTGTCTGTCTCTGGGTTTGCGTATGGTGGACATTTTGTGCAAATGGAATCCTCTCATATGTCGCCGTTTGTGTCTGGTGTGCTTTCATTCAGCGGGATGGTCTCAAGATTGATTCTTTATTTCTTTTCTGCTGTGGACAAGATTCTATTTCATGTATGTATATGGTGTGTTTTATTTATCCATTTATCAACCGATGCGTATTTGCATTGTTTTTTCTTTTTTGTCTATTACAAAGAATGCTGTCATTAATACTCATGCACAGGATTTTGTATGTGCATACATTTTCTTTCCCTTTTCTTGGTCTTTATAGTTAATGTGCCTTTTTTGGCACATATATTTTCAATTCTTTGCCTGTATACCTTGGCGTGGAATTGGTGGGTCATGTGCTAAACTGTTTTCAATAACAGCTATATCACTATTCTATTCTTCTACCATTAGTGTAGTAGAGTTCTAATTTCTTGACAACATTTTGCATTCTTTTCCAAAAACAAAAAGCAGCATCATGAAATAAATAAAAATGGCACCATGTGTGTTGTAAGCCAATATTAAAAAGTATTCCCCCCCCAAAAAAAAAGTATTTCCCTTACCCCACGGGAGGGGTATTAGGATTGTGAGCATCATTTGCAATTGAAAAGATGCTTCAGTGAAGAGTCTTATCTACATTTTCTTCTACATGCAAATTGGTAAATTGGTAAATTCCCCAAAGTGGTGCAACTGCTAGCTCAAAGAGTAGATGCATTTATAGTTTTGCTATATACTTAAAGTTCATGGAGAAAGTTCATGGTCTATTACTCCCCCTTTTCCATGACCATTTTGAAGGTACCATGTATTGCTAGACTGCTTCACTTTACAGTTTCCCAACATTGGCAGCAAACAAGAGAAAGGAGATGGACTCCTCAAGGAGATGAACTGCCCCAGTGGGTGCAGCAGTGGACTCAGATGGTCAGCATTTGTTAGAGGGACAGCCGGGACGCTGTTCAGCATCTGTTAGAGGGACGCTCAGGTCAATGGACAGTGGTTGGAGGGTGTCAAATTAGTCTAGAGCTGTGGTAAAGGTGAGCAGTTGGGTCACAGGGTTGGAACCGTCCTGCAGGTACGG
Source organism: Nesogale talazaci (assembly GCA_004026705.1). NCBI lineage: Eukaryota > Metazoa > Chordata > Mammalia > Afrosoricida > Tenrecidae > Nesogale > Nesogale talazaci. Next base: position 5,093 of record PVJH01016208.1, read on the forward strand.
AGCTCGCCGCAAACCTGAAAACTGGGCAGGAGCCTTTGATGGTGAGTTGTGTCTTAACCAGGTGTGTCTTCTTTCAAAATGCATCTCTTAAATGGTTCCGAGGCTTTTCTGTTTACATGATTTTTTAAAATTTAGATGGACAATGCAGCTTGAGGTTTCTTACTTTGAAGTAAGAGTTGTGTGTGTGTGTTAATCATTTTATTGGGGACTCATACAACTCTTAACCACAATCCATCCATCCATCCATCCATCCATCCATTGTGTCAAGCACATTTGTACATTTGTTGCCCTCATCATTCTCAAAACATTTGCTTTCTACTGGAGCCCTGGGTACCAGCTCATTCACCAGCCCCGCCCCCCTTGAACTAAGAGGTTTTTTTTGTTTTTTGGGGGGCATCAGTGCCCTCGGTGGTGGGAGTAGGAGGCCCAGCCTTTGCTCCATGGAGCTGGAATCGAACCTCCGTCCCAGTGGGCCGCAGTCCCGCGCACAACCACTATGCCACCGGGGCTCAGCCGAAGTAAGAGTTTTTTTAAAAAACCATTAGTCTTGCTCAATATTATTTGTAACAGAAAATGGATTAAATGAGGGCATGAACTACCTTACCTCAGTCTTGCTCCAGACAAATGTTGAATGATGATTTTTGCGTTTGTTGCTTAGTTCCATTACTGCGACGCCAGGAGTCTAGTGAATTTTGTACAGGACACTATATTGTGAAATGGTACTAACTTGGATGATGGTCATCTGAGCTAGATTTCAACTAAAATGTGTGCATAAGTGGACATCATGCACTTTTTTTTTAAAGCCCATTTCTGTGGAATCCATTCCAGCTGTTAGTTACCCCCAGTGGAATGGCCTGGCCCGATCCCCAAGGCTGCAGTGTTTGTGGAAGAGGACCGCCTCATCTCTCTCCCCTACAGGGGCTCATGGACTCAAGCTCTGACCTATTGGTTAGCAGCTGAGAGCTTTAGCACTGTGCTATCAGGGCTCCATTCCTTGGATTTCATAAACTCAAAGTAATGACGAATTGCTCACTGTATTGCTCACTGTATATAGGATTGCTTTGAGTTGAAATTTCAATGGCAGTGAGTTTGGTTTGGTTTTGGTATTCGTGAGCATAATAGAAAACAGATTATTAGCCAAATAAGTGAATACTTGTAATCATTTCTTGTTTTAGATGTTAGCAATCTATTGGTGATTAAGATATAAATTCTAGTTGGTGAAACATACTGTGGTGTCTAGCATGAGCTCAGTTCGGTGAACATATTTTAGTTGATGGTAAAAGGGACCTCCCCCGCCAAATTTTTTTTAAAAGACCTCTGTGTTGGTCCGGGTAGACTAGAGAAGCAAATCCATAATGCACATATGTATATAAGGGAGAGGTTTATATACAAGAGGAATGGAATATTCAGAAAGCATCCCAACCCAGTTCAGTCCAAGGTCATAAGTCGGATATTAGCCCATATGTCTGATACCAGCCTATAAGTTTTCTTCCGACTCACGAAGCATGTGCAATGACGCCAGGACAATCACAGGCCAGTGGGTGCAGAGTCTTGTGTATCTAGCAGCAGTAGAAGCACCCCGGCGCTGGCAGGGGGTCTCCCCATGGCTCCTCGTTTCCAGGGCTCAGGGTCCATCAGCAGCACCCATTGGCAGTAGAAGCATCTCAGTGCTGGCAGGGGTCTCTCTGTGGCTTTTCTGGCTTCAGAGGTTTAGTTCCATCAGGGTAAGCCCGTGTGGCTCCTCCAGTGCCTAGTATGCAGGGTCTCTGCTGCCATTTTGTCTTGTTAATAGTGCATCTCCAAGGAAGTGAATCTATAGTCTCTTATTTCCAAAGGGAAATACCACAGGATTCCCCAGAATTCTCAGGAGAAAGCCATGCCCACACAGCAGTCTCATTGGCTATCTCCAAACTGACAGGCTAGACTCCACCCCTACACCCCCAATCATGAAGTTGACATCAAGCACATGACTGCCGCAACCTCCTTGTGAAGTGGGCATTTTAGCAGAAACCCAAGAGAATGTAGAACCCTGTGGTGAGAGAGCTTTCTAAACAGAGGGACTAGCAGATTTGCAAGTTTGAGATGGGAGCATGCTTGTGCATCCCCGGACCACTGTGGAAACCAGACCATCCAGAGCAAATCAAGTCACAGTGGAGGACGGTGAGGGAGGAGAATGAATGCACTGACTGGCTGGTGAATCAGGAGGCACACAGTGTCTTGCATGCTGATTTAAGGGCATTGCATTTTACTCAGAGTGGACAGCGACTAGATGGTGGTTATTGTCTGAATATTTCTTTGTGCTCAGAAATGGCTTTGTGGCTGTGGACACTTTATCTTTAGACAATGAAATCGGGGTCTTGACAATTAGGGTTCTGTGTCATTTGAGAAGCCAGACTAAACAATGCTGCATCAGGATTATTAACTTTTGGGATGCAGTTGACACAACCTTCCTTACGGAAAGTGAGGTGAACTTGCTAATGAAGATCAAGGGCTGTAACCTTGAGTCTGGGTTACAATTCAGTGCAAAGACAACCGAAATCCTAACAACGGGGCTGGTGGGTGACAGCGTGAGAAACGGAGGAAAGGTTGATGTTGACAAGGACTTCTCGCTTGCACAACTGATGCTCATGGAAGCAGGAGTTGAGAAATGAAACAACTGGTTTGGACCGATGAATACGAACAGCACCTGGAGTACCGCGGATGAGTGTGGATATCACCTGCCATCCTGAGGGAGCCCCGGGCTCAAGCCACTGTGTTGTCAATTGCCTCGTGAACACATGAAAATTTGACTGAGAAAGGATGTCTGCAGAATAACCGATGGATTTCAGTTACGCTGTCGAATGTCACGTGGCCCACCAAAAGAACAAACAGATTTGTTGTTGAAGTACAGCCGGAAGGCTCCTTAGAAGGGAGGCTGGCAAGACTGTCTCGCAGACTTTGGACATGTTACCAGGTGAGATCAGTCCGTGGAGAAGGACACCAGGCTTGGTAAAGTGGAGGGGACGGGGAGGGGGGGGCAGGAAAAGGGATGGTTTAACACGTGGCTGCAGCAGTGAGCTCCCCCATGACCACGGTTGTGAGGAGGCCACAGGCTGGCCCAGCAGCTTTTGTTCTGCTGTGCAGGGGGTCATCAGAGTCGGAACAAGCGCAGTGTCATCTAATAGCAGCAATGGCCTGCGAAGCACTTCTTCATTATCTGTTTACACGGTTTCTTCTATTGAGCCATTTTGTTGGAGCCTGTTTTAATCCACTTACTTAAATGTTACATTGTCAAGCACCCTCCCTTCTCCCCCCCTCCCCAGAGCTGGTGGTTCAGTATGACAATGAGTAATTTGCATGGTGGGTGGTAGACAGGTTTTTGGCTCTTCATGAAATTAGCCATGAAATTTGAGTCATGTGATAGGCAGAACAATGATCCCTCCTTCAAAATTGCTAGATCCTTAATTCTTAGAAGCTGTGACCTTACAGGACAAGCATTTTTTGTGTGTGTATGCGAGTAAGGTTGTGGACCTTGAAATGGAGAGATTACCCTCTGTCCTCCCCGTGGGCCACTCTCTCCTAGGAGGTATTCCTCACAAAAGTTTTATGTAACATATCTGCATCAACAGCCATCGCAAGGTTGGTGCCTAGCAAATTATCTTGGCAGAACTACAGACTCAGGGTCAGAAAGCGATAGATGAAGAAAAACGTGTTGTCCTACAAACAGGGGAACTGCCAACAACCCCAGTGAATAGGAAATGAATTCTCCCCCTAGCCCCTGCGGCAAAGACTGCAACTTGCTGATGCCTTGGCTTTACCTGAAGAGGTTTGTACCAGGCCCCTGAGCTACAGAACCAAGGAGAGTAACTGTGGTCGGTGGGGGTGGGGGTGGGGGTGGAGGTGGGGTAAGCCAGCTAGGTTTGTAGTGACTTGTTAATGACAGCAATATACAACTAATACAATGCTAATGGAACATGTTCAAAGCATTCTCAAAGCAGGCACTGTAACAAATCAGATGCCAAGTACAGGGTTTGGAGATCATTAAATCGTGACCAGTAATGCTAAGTACCTACAACTTGCCACAAACTGTCTTACAAACAACCCAGACTCACTGCCATCGAGGTGATTCCGACTCATCGCGCCCCCATAGGACAGCACTGAGCTGCCCCGGTGTGTTCCCTCGACCCACACGCTGTCTGGGAGCAGAAAGCCTCATTGTTCTCCTTCTGCGTGGCTGGTGGTTTTGAACGGCCGACCGTTCGCTCTGTTAGCAGTCCAGGAGTGACTCACCATGCCAGGCCGTGTTAGGAAGCGTGTTAGAGCCTTGAAATAAGCTCAAGGGTAGGATGGGGAGAAGGGCTGCCTTCATGAAACTCATGGTTCTCAGTCACTCAGTCTCATGTCCGCCGCAGGAGAGAGGCTGGGCTTGGTCCTGGTAAAGAATTACTCAGGTCGCCCGCAGGGAGGGGCACTTTCACCCTCTCCCATGGGGTCACTGGAAGTGGATAGCGACTCGATGGCTGTGAGTGAGATTTGTTTTTCTCAGTCAACTTTTGGTCAGCTTTTTCCTTTACATTTTAGACCCGTAAGTTATAAAAACTTCCGAATACATAAATGTTGAGTTAGTAAAGAACCCCTAATATTTATTTTTTAGCTTCGGTCATGACCGGTCATATCCACTCATGCTTCATCGATACCCCTCGTATCGATACCCCATCTTTTCCCAGCTACCGCTTGAATTATTTCAGTAAAAAATTAAGATAAGTCACATGGAAGAAGCACACCAGCCTGCGTGACCACAAGGTGTTGATCTGGTGTTAGGCATCAAAGAACTAAAAATGTATCATTATAAATAAGGGGGAGTACAAAGCCCATCAATAGGTGAGGCGACATCCTCTTACAGAGGGGTTACAGGGAGGAGACGAGCCAGTTAAAATACAGTGTAGTAACAATGAAATACGCATCTTTCCTCTAGTTCTCAAATGCTTCCTCACACCCACTATCATGCTCCCAGTTCTACCAGACAAGCCTGACTAGAACAGGGGATGTACACTGGAGGCGGAAACATGGGGAACTTAGGATAGATACTCCCTCAGGACGAGTGATGGGAGTGGTGAGACTGGGAGGGTGGAGGGATGGTGGAGTTGAAAGGGGGAACTAATTTCAGGGATCTACATATAACCTTCTCTCTGGGGCATGGCTAACAGGGAAGTGATTGAAGGGACACTTTGGACAGTATATAGTATGAAATAGCAATTTGTAAATTATTAAAGGTTCATGGGGGATAGGAAGGAAGGGAAATATGGGGAGCTGGAACTGGGGGGCCTAAGTGGAGGGAGGATAGTTTGAGAGTGCTAATGGCAACAAGTGTGCAAATGAGGTCTGCATACAATTGATGCATGTATGGATCGTGAGGGGAGGTGTGTGAGTACCCAATAAAATGATTCATTTAAAAAAAAACATCATTTAATTGAGTCAGGGAATTAGAAATGCAATTTCAAGATATCCTGATGCAAATTGTAATGTCCTTAATTTCTGACATTTATAACTGCTTCTTATGTGTCAATAAAGCTACTTATGTTTCAATTAAAAAAAATTAAGATAAAATAGCATCCTTGACATGCAGTTTTATGTGACATTTTCTAAACAGGTTCCCTAGTGATGCAAGGAAAATTCAAGCCTTATTTTAATTTATATTATCTATTTCTGAATTCATTTATAATCTTTTTTTTGGGGGGGGGAGGCATTACTGCCCTCTTGTGGTCATAGGGGCTACCCAGTGCTGTTCCTGAGAGCTGCATAGACTTTCCTTAGTGGAAATTAGAAAATTGCCTAGATTCAATTCAAGAGAAAAGCTGATAGAAGAGTTGCATTTTGTGGGATTAGTATATAGAACAGTCATTTTCAACATTCCAAGGAAAAAACTGTTAAACAGTTTTCTGAATAGATTTGGTGATATGAAATAAGATCGGTTGGGGCCTGTGCCCCTGTGGCATAAGTGGTTGAGTGCGTAACTGCGGTCTGCAGGCTTGGCGGTTCAAATTCAGCTGCGGCTCTCAGGAGCAGCACTGGGTAGTGCCCACAACCACCAGAGGCAGTGGTGTCCCCCCCCCAAAAAAAAAATAAGGTCAGTTGATTAAAAAAAAATAAGATTAATTGTATGAACCTTACGGTGTTTTATATACTTTATGTTTGAGATGCATTTCTAGTAGCAAAATAAAATCTTTAAAAACCTGGTTAAATTTTAACTTGCCCCAAACTGGAATCAAATCATTTTCATATATATACACACACACGCACGCACACACACACACACACACACACATATATATATATATATATATAAAATTTATTTTTTGGGAGAGGGCATCATTGTCTCTGGTGGTCATGGGAGCTACCCAGTGCTGCTCTTGAGAGCCGCCGCTGGATTTGAACCGCCAAGCCCGCGGGCTGCAGTCCTGCACTCAACCACTTACGCCACCGGGGCTCAGCCCGATAATGAACCTTTATCTAAATATATGCTAATGATTTTCCTCTGGGTTTTCCATTAATACTTCAATTCCATAAAAATATTTTGATCATCTTTTGGAGTTACTCTTTGTGGTATGGTCTTGAGATTTCCCCTTTCCTGGTCTTCACATTGGATGCCCCCCCCCCCCCCACACACACACCCCATGGCAATTCTGTTTAAACCTATGCGGCAACTAACATCTTTCCTAATATACTTACTCCTGAACTCCCTGCTCAATCAAAATTTTTATTTCCTTTTCATTTCGTCTCTGAGTTATTCCTTTAAAAGGGGTTAATGATCTTGGAACGATAAGGGCAGTCCTATATAATAGAATTGTGCTATAAAAAAGGGCAGTGATTGGTTCTTTGTTCATATTTTCCTGGACATGTGAAGCTAGCTTTGAGATATTGAACCCTGGAGCCACAGTCTGAGGCATAGCACTGTTCTGAAGGTAAAGTTCAACTCCCGGAGACACCACGGGCTGCCCTGCATGGTCTTTTTGCCATGTGGGTGTTTCTCCCTGGACTCTGGCACCTCTCACACACACCCCACACCCCCACCACAAAACAGGGGACTGCCTCGGGACTCCCAGAGTGCTGCCAGCTGTTTCCATTTTGTGTGACTAGACCTGTCATTCTTTTTTATTTTTTGGAGGGTGGGCATCACTGAGTCCTGTCATTCTTAAAGGAGATGGGATCTGGGACATCAGATGGGTTCGTTCCTTGTTGAGAGCTTGCATCTCCGCCCTCAGGGCACAGAATCAGAATGTACGGTTTAGCAGTAGCTCTGTTTTCCCCAAGAATCACTGGGGATCTTGTTCCTGTTCACACCATTTGGATTTGCTATGTCTGGGGTGGACGTTTGCTGGGTCAGTGGTCACACTAGAAATGAACGGGTTCCAAGTCCCTGGGATAGAAGGAACTAATAAGGGGTTCTGGTGGCCTAGTGGTCATCCTTGAGCTGCTAACCTCAAGGTCACTGGGTCGAAGTCATGACTTCCTGTGCCCATAAAGAGAGAATTACAGTCTTGGAAACCCACAGGGGCAGTTCTCCTCTGTCCGAGGGGGTCACTATGAGTTTGATTCAAATCAGCAGTTAGTGTGGCTTTCTGGATTCTAATTCAGACTGGGGGGGAAGAGTTTAATGTTTTCACTTGCCTCGCATTTCATCTTAAGCACTATTTTTAAAGTCACATAGAAAGATCTGCCTATCTGGATTTGCAGTCTTAAAATGTTGAGCTTATTTTTCAAAGGGCAGTATTTGAATTGTCCAAAGTGCTCATTGTCCTGTTTTTCTCCCCCTAATTTCTCCAGAGATATTACATATGAAATCTCAGTAGAAGCGATATCAACCATGGTGGTTTTTCTTTCCTGCCAACTATTCCACAAAGAAGTTTTACGACACAGCATCAGTCACAAGTATTTGATGCGGGGCCGATGGTATGTTGGCTTCCAAAATTGACCTGGTTATTGTCTTCTTGTGTCAATCTCTGTTTCTGGTCTTGTTTTTATATTTGTGTTGTCTCTCTCCCCCCCCCCCCCCCCACCAGCCAGCTCCTCCAGCAGCCTAACTACCTTCTGTTGGGCATCCCCTGCCTGCACCGAGTCAGCAGGTCTTCAGCGTGTCCACGGGCCAGGCACTCATCAGGTTGGGACCTGCAGCTGTGATGCTGCCCAGAAGCTGCTGGTGTCCCGGCGGGTCACTGGGGGTGGGATTAGACAAGCTCTGAAAGCGCACACAAGCGTGCACGCACACACACACACACCCCTGCCCCCCACCTTGATAGCAGGTACAAAGAGAGCGGCTTAGAAAGCAGTGCACAGGGAGGTCAACTGCCTTGATCCAGTTCCCCTACCTCCCCACCTTAGTTACCCCTGCAGAACCATCTTGGAGCAATCTTGACTGGAGGTAGCACTTGCCCTTGTAGGGATCTGTGTGCCTCTCCCTTAAAGACTCCTCATCCTCTTTTTTTTTTTTAACAATGCTTGAAATGTTGAGGTTGCCCTTGGCATGCACATAGGGAATGCTGAGTGATTTTCTAAATTGTTGGAACTTTATAGCATATGGCGCCAGATAGGTAAGCCACAATATGTGCTCTTTACTGAGTCCCGGTTCACCTTAGAAGCCATATTTTTAAAGGCTCGGTAGTATTTTCAAGAGTCCATGAATATTTTCTCCTGGATTGTAGGAACTGGTTTTTCTCCAACTTGTGGAACCTGACCCTTTTGCCTTGTTCTCTTTTTCTTTTCTCCCTTTCCAACTTATAAAAGCTAAAGTATTAATAGTTTTAAAAAAACTGTGCACATACATTTATATATTTGTCTTGCACATACATTTCATGCTTAAACAGTGCAGTCTATTTTAGTAGACTGAATAGAATAATATTTTTTCCTACCGGTTTTACTTTCTACTATTTTTACATTTTATGACCATTTCTACCACTTTGCCTATGCCAGGTGTCGGGCATTGTGCGCTGAATTTATAGTGCCTCACGCTGTCGCACAGATTGCAAGTGAGGTAAGTGAAACAGAGGGATTGAAGTGATGGAGCAGTGCTTTCTCAAGTCCACATAAGAGGCAGAGCAGGAATTGCCCCTCAGGTGTGACCACAGAGCCCCCAGCCTTCCGGATTCCGTGACAGTGCGAGATTTATTTGAATTGTATTAACCCACTGATGTGTATGGCAAGTTTATTTCTGTGTCATTGTCCCATCCGTGGGAGTCACTTTCTCTTTCTCTCTCTTTCACATAGCCTGTCCTATACCAGCAAACTTGTGAAAACCTTGCTGTATAACTTCATCAGACAGGAGAAGCCGCCTCCTCCGGGCGCCCATGTTCTCTCTCAGCAGTCCGACGGGGGAGGGCTGCTCTATGGACTGGCCTCTGGAGTCGCAAGTAAGTCAGTCTGGCCACGTGCTCCAGGTCTCGTAAAATAGTACAGTTCTAGTTGCCTACCTGGTGCTGCTCTGTCTCCGGTTCATGAACCGCTCAACTTTTCAGTAAGGCTCTCAGCTTGCTTCCACACTCTACGCCTCAATCTCAAGCAGAGAGCCTGGGCTTTGTAGGGTAGGCCGTGGACTGTGCGCACCCCCCCCCACCCAGTGATGTGGTGGACAACACAACATTACAAAGAGATGGTTGACCAAAGCTGCCTCCATGGATCAAGCCATGGAAACAGTCGCGACAAGCTTCTTTTGCTAGATAGTTCCGCACTCAGGTTAAAATCTTGACCCTGACTCCTTTTGGGGGATGAACCATTAAAACCCTTACAAGAAGTTGCATTGTCTCTGCAGCACAGCAGAAGCAAAGATTGTTGGCCAAGCCGCCGTTTGAGCTAGAGTGCAGTGTGATTGGGGTCTGGGGCGGCCGTTCCAGGCACGCTCAGGGCCATGGCTTTCGGTTTTGCTTAGACAATTGACATTGTCCAATTCAGTGTCAGGAATTCGGTTGCTGCCATGAACAGTTTGATTGCATCTGTGCAGCTGGCTCGATGTGAAACACTACTGAAAGTCATTTTCAGTATCAGCTTTTCCATTTTGTGTAGTGACATGTTAAATATGTACAAATGGCAAATAGATTGCTTATCTACAAAATACCATGTTTCAAGAAAAAGTGTTTGCAGATAACCATGCCTATTACATAAGTTCTGGCTCTGCAGTAAAAATAAAAGTTGGACCTCTGAACTGCTTATGTGTGAAGAGGCAGTCTTTCTGTTGTAGGATCCTTGCTGGCTAGGTTTCTACATGACCAATCAGGCTTCACTTTCCTATAAATGCCTGGCGTTCATTTGTTCAGTGGTAAATTAGCACATTTTGAAAGGTTTTATAATAAACTCTGAAATGGTGCAAGCTTGCGTTTACGTTAAACTGGGACCAAATTTCCTACCTAAGGAAAGCTAAGCTCCAAACACCACGCAGACATAGGACATATAAAGTCTTCTTGGTCTTCCCTTTGTAATGATGGAGGGCCTAGGTCATGTGGGGTGGACTTGGGCTTTTCTTCTGACGGAGAAACAAATGCTGTACAAAGGCCACTCAGGCAGTTGCAGGTCTGAAGGGGCACTCTGATTCTACCAGTGGGACACTTCTCCACTGTCTAACTCAGAACTCAGCTGTTGGGGGAGGGTTTTCAGGGGAACCAACTGACTTGCTTAGCTGAATTAGGCTTGTGGCAGGCTCACCTCGCCCAAGGAGGACATGAGAAGGCGACGGCATGGGAGGACTCTGTAGAGAGTGAGTCTTGGTAAGTTGTTTGGACGAAAAGACCCCTGTAACAAGGGTAGGCTTGCTCGGCTGGCATTAGTAATTGATCTGGGTTTCCCAGACTCTCCTAGATGTTCCCTCCTCGGATTTCTTTGGGGGTTTTGAGTTGAATTACATTTGTGACCACTCTCGCCTCCACTTTGATCCTGGGCCAACTGGCTCTGTCTGATGCTGTCACACTGTAGGAGGAGAGGAAGCCCACACAACCTGTCTGGTCACACCCACCAAAGACAGAGAAGTGGCTTTTTGGTGTCACACAGGAAGACATTGAAATCTGTTCTTGGTTCCGTTCCCCACCCCCCTAATAATTAAACTGGTAAAAGTCATTAAAAATGGAATATTTTCAAAGTCTGGTTGGAGGTTTGGGGTGGTGGGGGAGTGGTTAGGAGCTCACTGAACTGCTTTCCTCCAAACAGTGGCAATTCTTGGCAGCCTCGCTTTGAGGAAACATGGTTTTGTGTATAGTTTTTTTTCCTTCCTTCCAGTTATGTATCATAACAAAAGGAGACCAAATTCAAAAGAAGAAAAAGACAGAGGCAGCCCCTTGTATGAGGAGCCCCAGCGCCCTCAGTGCTGAACTACTAGTGGAAAGGTCTTGCTTTCAACCCACCAGCTGCTCTTCAGGCAAAAGAAAGGTCCCTTCCATAGTCAAGTGGGATTGCTGAAGTAGGGAACTTCCGTCCATTTCTCTTGAACGCCCACCAAATAAACGGTTGGGTGAGGCCAGGCAGATGAGGGGTAGAGAGTGGCAGTTTGAAGATGGGTCCATCTGGCCACTGCTCTGTGTGTATGGGGAATTGCTCAGGAACAGGGAGAGAGGGAGTGCTGGGGGGCTCAAGGAATGGCAGCACAGTGAGCATGAAACCGTGTGGCAGCGCAGTGGGTGGGCTTCCTGTCTCCAGGGACAAGGCAGAAGCCAGGGGACCACAGGACTGAGGACCAGAGAGAAACCACCGGCTGAGGAGAGGTGCTGCGGCGAACCAAAGATGGTGCCTGATGCCTTAAGGTTAGCCAGCCAGCAGGTAACCCTCTGTACCGGGCGGAATGGGCTATCCTTATGTTTCATGATCCTGTTATAACCTCCCTAATGCATCTCCATAATCGAGTTTTACCTCCGAGTTCTATGCAAAGGAGGGTCGAATCCAGTAGAGTGCCTTGGGGAAGAATGGCTGATTCAGAATAGAGTAAAAAGAGGGAGGGAGGGTGGAGATAAGTCTGCCCTCTGCCTCCTGGCAGGTGGGTTCTTCTCCCTTCTGCAGCCTGGGGAGGGCAGATGCGACTCCCATGCCATTTCCTCAGCTTCCACAGAGGTTTATCACCGGGGACGTCTTCAGGGACGTTCTGTTCGGCACGAGGGTTACGCTGAATTGGAATTGACTTGATGGCCATGGCGGGGGGTTGGTTGATATTGGAGTTCAAAGACAATGCAGTTCTGATGGGCACCCAAGTTTGAGAATTACAAGGGTAGCCAGCATCGGCCTTTTGTTGTCAGTCTTACTGGGCGCCCTTGGCATAATGGTTAAGTGCTTGGCTGCAAACTGTAAGGTCACTGTTTCCAAGACACCCCTACTCCATGGGAGAAAGATGCGGTTTCCTGGTTCCATCAAAAGTAGCTAGCCGGAGCTCGGGTGTGAGGGGTGAGGAGGGCGTGGAAATAAAAAAAGAGAGAAAAAAAAGAAAAGAGCAGATAGCCTCGGGAACCGTCTGGGTCAGTTTTGTAGGACCACCAGGAGTCAAGTTCAGTGTTGCGTTTTTAAAGAAGAGAAGTGTTTGTGCATTGTCCGTCAGGCCCCGTGTGGAGGATTCACCCTGTTTAGATCCAGCGACTCAGCCCTGCCTGGGGCAGGAGCTTCAGTACAGAAACAGTCTTTGGAGCCCAGTAGTCCTCCCTGCCTGCTATAGCCCAGTAGTCCTCCCTGCCAGCTGGAGCCCAATAGTCCTCCCTGCCTGCTGGAGCCCAATAGTCCTCCCTGCCTGCTGGAGCCCCTGTGATCGGAATCAGCAGAGGGTTGTCAGTGTACTGACTGCTACGAACATGAATTCTAAATCCAGAGAGTTTTGTAACTGTATGAAATATTTCCTCTGTTGGAAGCCTGGTGAGGATTTGCTGTGGGGAAAGTTGCTTGGTGGTAGCTAATGAGGGTTGCCTGGCTTTTAAGACTTGCGAACAAAGATAGGAGGGGGCTTCAACAAGCTCCTGGAGACATGGAATGAAGAGATTATGGGATTTTCCCACAACCCTTTGGAAGCTCCCTGGTTCCTGAGCCTGGAGCCTGGAGTCCCTCTGGTGGCAGGAGGTGCTACCTGAGCCTGCTCGTGGTTCAGACCCGGGCCCTCTTCCTGATCGCCTCATCTCCGGCCTGGGTTTCCCCTCAGGACCTCCTCCCCTGATTTCGGAACGTCCTTGGAGAGACAGGGCTCATTTCCACAGCCAGTGTTCAGAATCCATATATTTGGGATGGAGTCCCAGCTCAGTGCCACCCCATCCCTTCAGCCCCCAAGTCGCGTTATCCTTTTTGTATTTGTAAACCAAATACTGACCTTTTGTGCAGGGTGACTGGGGGGAATAAATGGGATACAGCAGGTATTTTCTTGTCACTGACTTGTTAACTTGCACTGAAAATCTGCTTCGTAGTTACAATCATTGAAAAGAAAACACATTTCCTCCAATGCAGTAACTGAGGGATCAGAAAACCTGTGACAGATTTATCTAAAATAACTGAAAATGGTGAATTTATGTGAAAAACACTGTGAGAAGTGAACTAAATTGGATAATGCATCAGCCATGTTTTTGTTCTTTCTCAAATTGGCTCTTCATTTTATGAAGTGCAAAATTTGGCCACTGGTCGTCAGAAAGGAAAATTTCATTGTTAAATAGATACTGCCCACAAGAGATTTCTCCTTGCTTCCAAATGAACTTGCCGCGGTGGTCATTTTCCTGGTGCCGTTTCTTGTTTTCAAAAGGAGCCCGGTGACCTGGTGGGTTATATACTTTGTGCTGCTAGAACTCAAGGTCAACTGTTCGAACCCAACCAGCAGCTCTGCCAGAGGAAGATGAGGCTTTCAGCTCCTGTAAAGACGTACATTCTGGAAAACCGACCGGGGCAGCCCCACTCTGTGCTATTGGATCTCCGTGTGCTGGAATCAGTTTGATGACAGTGAGCATGGTGATTGTGTTGTTGTTTATCCCCCCCCCCTTTTTTTTTTGCTAAGAGATAAATTTTTTTATTTTTTTATTTTTACAGAATTAGCCAAGGAAAGTTTTTTTTGTGTGTGTGCATCACTGCCCTCTGGTGGTTGTGAGAGATACCCAGTCTTGCTCCCAGAGAGCTGCTGCTGGATTTGAACCATCAAGCCAATGGGCCGCAGTCCCACACCCAACCACTGTGCCACCGGGGCTCAGCTCTCAAGGAAAGTTTTTTAACAAGAACAACAACAAAGGACTTGATGCTTACCCAAAGCCAAGTTGTAGTAAATAACCTCAAAGTCTCATGCAGCCAGTGGTATCAGTCATTCTGCTTGCCTTGTAGTTAGAAAGGGAACAGATAGTTACCTTTGGCTCTGGTCCCCTGACCGCAGTGAAGGTGCTCATGCCTCAAGACCCTGCCCTCTCAGCTGGGTCATGTGCTGAGGCAGGCTTTATGGTGTAGACCTTTAGGACTGTGGATGCTGTTTTGTTGTTTCAACATATTGTTAGTTGGGTGAAAGTTTTACAGAGCAAATTGGTTTTCCATTTAACAGTCCCTGTACCCATTGATTGCATTCCCTACAGTGTCACAGCAGGTTTCCCACTTCCCTTCCTGGGCTTAGGAGTTTCATTTGTCCTTCTTTGCAAGCCCTTCCTGCCTTCTGAGCTCTATTCCTGGGCCAGCACTGCCCTTTTGATCTCCCGGGGTACATGGTTCTAAGGAGTGCTTACCTCCCTGGTGTCATTGTTTACCTTAGAGGCCTGTCTACTGTGTGGCCAAGGAGCCCTGGTGGTACTGTGGGATGAGGTTGCAAAGTGAGAAAAGCATTTACCATCACTGCAAGGTTGATGGTTCAAACCCACCAGCCATTCTATGGGCAAAGATGAGGCTTCCTACTCCCATAAAGACTTACAGCTCTGGAAAGCCTATTACAGAGTGACTCAATGAGTCAGAATTTACTTGATCTCGGTGGGTTTTTTGTTTGTTTGTTTGTTTGCTTGCTTGTTATTCTGCTGAAAGTTGAGCCAACAGGCAAGTTCAGTTCCAGGGCTGAAGAGTGTCTAAGGACCATGGTCTGGGAGGCCCCACTTGTCTCTTGTAGACCAGCAAAGCTGGCTTTATTATTTTGAGTGTTGTTATACAATTTCCTCCAACTTTCATGAGGAATCTCCTGTTAGTATCCCTTTCAGAACCATTGACCGTGATGTCGTGGTAGCTGGAGCTCATTGATGGCCCATTTGTCCTTTGGATTAATTGTTTCAGTGCCCCTTTGGTTTACCTACTGGTCTGTGCTCTGGACAGGGAGAGAGCAAAAGGTGCACCTTAGAGGGCTGTGGATAAGATTTTAAGCCCCCATTTGCAACTCAACTAGGATGTGGCACGTTGTCGTTGTGGACTGTGTTAGGCCAGTCGACCCTGAGCCCCCAGGTTCAGCCACTCATTCTTTCGAAGTATTTGGATATGGCAAAGAAAGTTTCATGAGTTTGTTTCCTCTATGTTCTACTATGTGTGTGGCTATAATCGCAACACACAAAGCATGGAGAAATACATTCTTTGTCAAACTATGTACAAGGATGTCTTAAAAAGCCTGTGGAAGTGTGGAATTTCCCGCGACCTTTTCGGAGTCCCCGCCCATAGACTTGGTGGGTGTGGTCACACTTGCCTTCCCCCTCCCCTCTCGCTCATGTGGCACAGGATGGTGTCTGCTGCAGTCCTGACCTTGGCTGCCTGTAACCTGTGGGCTCCTCTCAGGGCCTTCCTTTGCTTTGGGGGTCTTGTGCACACCTCCCTCTGACTCATGATGACTCTTGACCTCCTTCCACCAAGTTCATATACATGCACACCCTGTGGTTGAGGACGTGCCCTCTTTCTCGCCCACTCTGGGTAGCCTTCAAAAACATGTTTCCTTCTGTCTGTAAACCTTTACTTTTTTAAGGTAGTAGTAGCCTTGTGTGATGGTTTTCCTTTTGTGGCTGACTAATTTCAGCAGCATAATGTCTCCCAGGTTCATCCATGCCATGCAGTGATTCATCACTCTTTCACATTGTGTCATGTTTCACTGTGCAGAGGCACTATAGTTTGTTTATCGAGTCTTACACTGATAGGCATTTAGGCTGTTTCGAGCTTTGTGCTGTTGGGGGGTGGTGGTGTTAGGTCTGGTTGACTAGAGAAACAAAATCCAGAGACACCCATATATATGTAAGCGAGAACTTTATATCAAAAAGTAGTTATTAAAAAAAAGTAATTACATATCAAGCAAACATCCCACCCCAGTCCAGATCAAGTCCATCAGTCTGATACTCGTTCATCCTTTTTCAGACCCACACAGCCACTTGCAGTGTTGCAGGATGCAGAAGGTCAGGCAGCCGGGTACAAAGTCTGTGCATCCAGTGGCAGTGGCTGCATCACTGGGCCGGCTTAGGTCTCAGCGTGGCTCCACATGGCGTGGCTTGTCAGCAGGAAGGTGAAGCAGAGAGAGAATGTGGCCAGCCTCCAGGGAGAAATAGAGGATAGCTTTGTTGAGCCACTTATCTCTGTTGCCCTTAATCACGCTCTTACCTCATGGACTGGCTAAACTCCACCCACATGTCATACAGGAGCCATGTTGATACAGAAAACCCTATCACAGAGGATAATCTTGTGATGAATATGCATCTGTCCTTGTCAGAGACATTTGGGTTCTATCGGAAGCAGTGGGCTTGGTGGATCATATGTTTATTTTTCTAACTTTTTAAGGCGTTTGCTATCATTTTACAATCTTACCAGTAGTGTATGAGTGGTCTAGTCTCTCCACATTTCCCCCCAGCATTATTTGTGTTTTGGCTTTTATGAACACTGCTGCTAATGTGGGGATATGATCATTTTTTGGTTTTGATTTGTGTCTCTAATAGTTAATGATTGTCAGCATTTCTTCGTGTTTTTGTTGAATGTCGAAATGTTCTTTTTTGATGCAGTGTCTGTCATGTTCTCTGCTCACTTTTTTTT
Organism: Nesogale talazaci; assembly: GCA_004026705.1. Classification (NCBI taxonomy): domain Eukaryota; kingdom Metazoa; phylum Chordata; class Mammalia; order Afrosoricida; family Tenrecidae; genus Nesogale; species Nesogale talazaci. The sequence goes on from PVJH01016208.1 coordinate 22,016, forward strand.
TAGCTAGATTGTTTGTCTTTTTGCTAATGAGGTATTGAAGTTTTTAATAATACATTTTAGAAATTGAATCTGTATTTTGGTATGCTATTTTCAAAAAATGTTCCCTAACCTGTAATTTTTTTTTTAATTGGTGAAGTCTTTTGATGGCATAAATGCTTAATTTTTAGAAGGACCAAGTTGTCTCATTTGTTTTTTGCTGTTTGTATGTTTTAGTTACATTTGATACAGTATTTTTTTTCCTTAAATCATTTTACCGGGGGCTCATGCAACTCTTGTCACAATTGATACATGCATCTATTGTATGCAAATCACATTTGTTCAACTGTTGCCATCATCTTCATGTGATACTGTGTTTATCCCATCTATTAAGGCCCTGAGTTTGCCACTATTTTTCTTTAAATATCTTTATACCTTTGGTTTTATATTTAGGGTTTTGATCCCTTGTTAGTTGTTATTTTTAACAGTGAGAGAGAAGGATTTTGTTTCATTTTCCTGCAAAGGAGCATCCAGTTTTGCCACCAGTACTGTTACAGAGACTCTTCCCCGATCGCCAGAGATAACTGGGCAGAGTGGAGAGCTTCACTTTGGGGTCTTCAGTGCTGCTCCACTGCTCTGTGTGTGTGCCGGCACAGGTGATCTGGATGACCAGGTTGTATACTGAGTTTGGGGGCAAGGAGCATAAGAACGCCTTCTTTGTTCTTGCTAGTTCTTTGCTTATCCGGGGTTTCTGTGTGTTCCATGCAAGGTTGCTGATTCTCAGGACCCATGGTGAGAGCGCGATACTAGGAGACTGGCGGGAAGGTGGAGTAGAAAGGGGGAACCCATTACAAGGATCTACATAGAACCCCCGCCCTGGGGGACGGACAACAGAAAAGTGGGTGAAGGGAGACGTCAGTGTAAGATAGGACAAAATAATAGTTTATAAATTCCCAAGGGTTCATGCGGGAGAAGGGTACGGGGAGGGAGGGGAAAAGATGAAGAATTGATGTCGAGGGCTCGAGTAGAAAGCACATGTTTGGAGAATGATGATGGCAGCAGGTGTACGAAGGTGTTTGACGCCACATGTGTATGTATGGATTATGATAGGCATTGTAAGAATCCCCAATAAAATGATTTATTTTTTTAAACGTTGATGATGACCAACCCTGTCTGGTACCTGTTTGCAGGGGGAATATTTTTAGCCTTTTTCCATTGGGACTAATGTTGACTTCATCTTGTGCCTATGTCCTTAAATATGTTGAGGGATTTTTCTTCTATTCCTGTTTATTTCTACACTTAGAATCGGTTGTCTTCTTTACTGCATTGGTTATGTTGTAACAATGCCTATTTCATTTCTAATGTTGAGCAGTTCAACTAGTAACCACTGCACCAGAGCTCCTGTGCCTGTTTCATTTCCTATTCATACTCTTTGCACCTTCTTTAATAAATGTCAGTTTTCTGTCAATTTTTAATCCTTTCAAATAACCAACTTCTAGTTGCTAATTCTTCTATTTTTCTGTTTCATTTATTTCTGCTTGAATCTTTGTTATTTCTTTTTTGGTGGCATTTTTGCTGTTCTTTTTCTAATTATTGGAAATGCTGGAGTAAGATAATGATTTTGACTCTTTGATGTTTGTGTTTGTTGGTATAAATTGTTAGTGAACTGTGTGTCCTAGAGGTTTTGGTATATGTGACTTCATACTTCCTTGAGTGAAGGGATTTTAAATATCATTTTTGTATTTTTTCTACTAAAAAAGAGTTTCTCTGAATGATTGCCATTAACTTGAATCAAATGTCAGATATGCTGGTGACTGAGAGACTATTTACTTAATTTCATGATCATACCTTCCTCGGGATGTCAGCCAGGGTGATGAGATGAATAAATATGACGTAAAGAGCCTGACACCTCATAACCAGCTGCTGTCGCATCTCCTTCGCCCCATGGTGACCACAGGAGTGGAACAGGATGGAGTGTTGCATAGTTCTGCACCATCTTAATGATCATTGACCTTTTGAATTCCATTGGGTACTCAATAAATGGTCACTCCTAGAAAGAGTTACGACAGAGCACAGGCAGTTCCTACTTGACCTATTTAAAGACAACTCCATGTTGTTGTTGTTATTGAATGTGGCGAGTTGGTTCCGACATACAGCTTTTCCTGTGCACAAAAGAACAAAGCACTGCCTGGTCCCGTGCCATCTTCACGGTTGTTCCGGTGCCTGAGCCCACTCTTGTATCACCCTGTCAATCCATTATGTCGTGGCTACCTTCCTCTTCTACTTTACAAACATGATGTCCTTCCCCAGGGACTGGCCTCCCGGCAGCATGTTCAAAGCATGTGAGATGCAGTCTCGCCTCCTTTGCCCCCAAGGAGCACTCTGGCCACACTTCTTACAAGGCATACCTGTTTGTTTGTTTGTTTGTTTGTTTGTTTGTTTTGGAGACCCTTAGTACTTCTAGTATTCTTCACCAGCAGCACAATTCAAGCTCAATTATTCTTCTCTGGTTTTCCTTATTCAGCATCCAACTTTCACATGCACGTAAAGCCGTAGCATACCATGGTATGAGTCAGGTGCACTCTGGTCCTCAGAGTAACAGCTTTGCTCTTGAACACTTTCAAGAGGTTCTGTGCAAGGACACGATCCCATTCGCCCTTTAACATGATGCAAATTCCCTCTAATTTTGAATGGATAGACCCAACTCCTGCTCACCGTCCACAGAATAACACGTTCTGTCAGTCACATTCATGCGGTTTTGAACATTGAAAAGGCTGGTAGCCCTTCTCTCCTATCCCAAACCCGCTGGCATTGCGTCAGTTACGAGTCACATGACCCTAGCAAGGGTTTCTATATCCTTTATATGGCTGTATATCCTTATCCATTGGGAGCAAACGGCCTCAGCGTTCTCTCTCAGAATGGATGGCGGGTTTGAACCTCTGGTCTTGAGAGTTGTAGTCCAACACATAGCCTACCGTGTCGCCATGGCTCCTGGCTGTTAACAACCCAAAGCCAAACTCACTGCCATTGAGTCGATTCTGAGGGAGAAGCACTACCTGCATGTGTGCATTTCCGAGGTGGCAAATCTTTACTGCAGCAGAAAGCCTTGTCTCTCTTTGCAGAGCAGTTCAAACATCTGGCCCCGCGATGAGTAGTCCAAAGCATGTATGACTAAGAATTGCTTGCACCTGATTCTATTTACTTACAAATTCTCATTAAAGACACAGGCCTGGATTTAACCCTGAGGAAAAATAAATAAATATAGATATGTACATATGTACGCACACACATGCATAGTATCTATTTATTTGTTTGTTTGTAGCTCAAACAACTCTTATCACAATTCATACATCCATCTATTGTGTCAAGCACATAAAATATTTTTGTTTTAAAAGTGTTAAGAAATAGTGTGTGTGTAATGACCTTATAATGATGTACACAATTACTCAGATTTTCAAAGTGTAAATTGTCAAAAAATGTGCAATTGATAAGGACTTGTAAGAGATTTCAGGCAGTCTTAAAATAATTATGCTTAAACAAGCCGCCATCCAGCTCAGAAGCAGCAAAGCCCACATGGAAGAAGCTCACCAGTCTGGGTGACCATGCGATGTCGACAGGATCGGGTATCAGAAGCTCAAAAACAAGCCATTAAATTGACCTAGATAAAGTGGACCCCAAATCCACCCGTAAGACAGTTGGGCAGTCCCTTTCAAAAGGGCCACACCAAAGGGATGATAGACTCAGGGTGCAGAAAAGCACTGGTGAAACATATAACTATCCTCTAGTTCTTTACTATTTCCTCCTTTTACTACTGTAGTTTTAGTTTTGCCGCATTAATCTTGTTAGACCTGCATATGTTCATTTGTTAATTGAGATGGTTAGGTGACTGAAATCCAAGACAGATAAACCTTCCGAAACAGGACTGCGACTAATGATTCCCTGAGGGTACAGAAAGAGGGGTGGAGAGAGCTTGGCCTGGAGGGGGCACTGATAACAAGGATCACCGTATAACTACTTGAGAAGAACGAATAACAAAATTGTAGGTGAACGGGTACATTGGATGACGTAAGACATGTCAAAAATAAATAAATAAATAAATAAATAAATAAATAAATAAATGTAACATTATATAACAGTAAGGGTTCTTGGGAGGGGAGTGGGGGAGACGGAATAAAGAGAAGCTGATATCAAAGAGTTCAAGAAGAAAGAAAATGTTTTGAATTGATGGTGGTAGCAATTGTGCAATTATATTTTATTTAATTGAATTATGGATTATTATAATATGTGTAAGACCTCCCAATAAAATGATTAAAAATTTATGCTTAAAATTTGAAACCTAAAAAAAAATTGAAAACTACATTTACCGCTTATCCCTTTTTTATTTTGACTCTATCCTCAATTTTCTTATCATGAATTTTAATATGTATTCCAGCATTTCAGTTTCTAATGTATCAAAAAAGATCAAATGAGGAATGTCTAGCTTTGATGTTTCTTGTGTGTTTTTACTTATCATACAAAGCTGTAATGCCGTTATGGCTGAGTATTTAATATTTGGAAGTGCCAAGCCTAATTAAATATGTTCTGCTAAGCTGCACTTTCCATCACAATTACTAAGGTCTTACACAATATCTACTGATATATGGTTTTTCCATCTGCATGAGCCATCAAAAATGTTTTCCCCCATTGCTTACAGAGATGGGTGTCCCAGCCAAATTATAAGGCCAAAGTAGTGATGGTGTGTGTGGCCAATGCTGTAGAAAGAATTTAATAGAGTTGGTAGATTAAAACAGATATTTCTTCCAATTTGAACTGTTTGAAAGTTATTGAATTTATTGTGGCAGATACGGTATGCAGTAGTTGTAATTTATTTTACATGATAGGCCTTTTTCTCTTAATTTTTGGTGTTTTCTGGAGTGACTCAATGGAAAAATGAGAGATGACATTGAAGGCAGAGGATACTCAGACAGTAGAGGTTAGTTAGGCATAGTTGTGAAAGCAGTAGATAGCTAATTAAAGCACTTTCACTTGCCAAAATGGAAATACTTGTAAGTAATGGTTATATTTCTCAGTTCACTTCTGTTTGGAATGATTTGGGAGATTTCATATATTAAGTGATAGAATTGCCTTCTTGTTCTTTTCCAGGATCATCTCATTTTTGTCCCATAAAATCAATCTTTCATTGTGGTCTACTGGGTTTTCTTTTTACAGGGATACATTGAGGACTTGGAATAGTACTTAGAACGCATTGATGACTCCTGAGTTTTAGAGTAGTAATAAAAGTATTTGCATTTTCATTGCTTTCTAACAAAGGTATTGTTTCAGAAATTAGGCTTTTTAAAAAAGGCACACATCAAATCTTTGGAAGTAATAGAGTATGAAAATACTTTTCAGTATTTCCTTGTTATCACTTGTTCTTACAGTGTACTAATAACTTGTAAACCAGTTTCTTGAAATGTCATTGAAAGTCAAAAGCTATTTTGTCTTTCCTGCTCTATGTTTTATATCATTTTAGGCTAACATCTTTATTCTTCAGCTTTTCTGCTTTCAAAATTATCAATAATATTATGATAATTCAGCTCTCTTTTCTGGATCATTTTAAAGAATGGAAAACTGAATAGTACCCTCCAAAGCACCCTTCACCTTAAGTGCATCAAATTGCAATCTCCTAGCTATCAAGCATTGGCTTTTTTAAGACCAGTTTGGTTCTCAAGCAGATCATGAGCTACCATGGCCTATATTTTAGGTAGCTCCAGTTGTGTGTTGAGGGTGAATATTAAAATGTTTTAAACTTGTCTTTCCAAAAGACTTTCCCAGTAATACTTTCAATGTCATTTTAATGCTAACCCATCCCCAACCCAGTTAGTTCCTTTATCTAGACAGATCAGCAGATGTTAATTTTAGGCAAGTCTTTTCAATAAGACCTGTTCTCAAAAGAACAAGAAGGCAATTCTTTTCCACAATAATAGTTCCGAAGTGTAATGTTTTCCAGAAGTGTACTGAAGTGTTTTACCTATTTACAGAATCATGTTCATCAAGTGACGACACTGTGTGAGTAAACGGAAAATTGTGGCTTTGTCTATTGTATTTATTGTGAAGCTCATTTATAGCTCTGCCCTTCTTAGCTTTCAGTTGCTGTATCTGTTCCGTTTCCTTCCAGCCTTCTGCTTTTCACCTCTTTAGTACTCTTGGCTTGCTGGGAGCCACTGCCTGCCCTGGCCTGTGTTGACTGTTGTGTGTGGCCCTGACTTGAAGTTGTGTCTCCGTCTCTGGGTGGCTCTGTGTTGTGAGAAGCAGCAGCAGCAGCAGCAGGAGAAATGTATGATGCTCAGGAATTTGAGTGCACCTTTTGGACCCCCAGGTTCTTAAGGGAGGAGGTATGGTCTTAGAATGGCATCACATGGGTTTGATCATTAGAATGGTGAGAGGGTAGGATCTACAGAGAACCATTTTATTTTTGGGGGGAGCCCTGTATTCTGGAACTGTCCAGGCGTCTGTGAGAATGTTTTTTTGTTTTGTTTTGTTTTTGTTTTTTGGGTGGGCATCACTGCTTTCTGGTGGTGGGAGTAGGAGGCCCAGCCCCACTGCTGGAATTGAACCTCCGTCCCAGTGGGCCGCAGTCCGGCGCACAACCACTACGCCACCGGGGCTCAGCCCTGTGAGAATGTATAGGAAGTCGTTTGAGCAGGTATTGGCACGTCATTCACAGCTACATCATCAGCTCCTCATCAGATAGCCTAGGGGTATGGAAGTACCAAACGTTTGTGGAAAGAGTGACTTTCATCCTGTTTCTGACCACTCGATGACTTCAGCTTTCAGTATGGATTACAATTCATTGTAAGGAAGACAGAAATTCTCACAACTGACCCAATAGGCAGCATTATGATTAATAGAAGAAAGGTTGACGTTGTCAAGGATGTCATTTTTCCAGGATCCATAATCGATGCCCATGGAAAGCAGCAGTCAAGAAATCAAATGGCATAGGGCATTGGGCACATTTTCAGTTAATGTGTTAAAAAGCACAGATGTCCATGTGGAGACTAAAGTGAGCCAAGCCTTGGCATGTTTATGCTTGTGAAAGATGAACAATGAATCAGATACTCAAGAGTTGATGCATTTGGATTTTGGTGTCAGCAACGGATAGTGAATTGACTTTGCCACGAACTGCAAGAACAAACAAATTGGTCATTGAAAAAGTGCAGCCGGGTTGCTCTTCAGAATTACGGACGGCAAGAGTTCGACACACTGAAGTCACAGTACGAGGAGGACGAGCCCCTGCAGAGGAACATCATGTGTGGTGTAGCAGAGGGTCAGCAAGGAAGAGGAAGACCCTCGGTGAGGGGGAAAGTGCTCGTGGCTCAAACCTGGCAGTGGTGGTCAGGATGCTGCGGACGGGGCTGTGCTTGGATCTCTCCCACCTAGGGAGGCTAGGAGTCTGGTACCTAGCAACAAAACGATCCCAAACCCAAAGCCATCATTACGGAATCTATTCTGACGCTTGGTGAGCCCGTAGAACAGAGAGGAGCTGCCGAATAAGGCTTCCAGATCAAGAACAGGACTGCTGTGTCTTTCTCCCTTGGAGCAGCAGGCAATTCAAGTCACTGACATTTCAGTTAGCAACCGAGCACTTAACCCCACCGGGTAACCAGGGCTCCTTTGTCCAACTTTGGCTAATATTTTGCAATTATCTCCTCTGCAAATGTGCATTTTATATGGAATGCATAATTGATATCATGTTAGTTTTGCATGTCTGAGGACATCTTTTGTCCCCACAAAGCAGTACGGACAGATATTAGTCTTTCGTACTTTATTATTTTATATTCGATTAAAGTGGCATCTTCAATTCTAGTTTCCCTCCAGCTTTTAGATTCAAGTTACAACTCATAAATTAAATCAATTTAAACAATTACTTTCAAAGAGTCCTTTAACTAATTTTCAGTTAACTCAAGTTAAACAGCCTGAGTCTCATGTAATCAGTCTTATTCATAAACTTAGATAATTAGATCCATTAAAAATAAAAAGCGGCCATTATAAACTTAGTATATTAGATTTTCTTTTCACTCACTCCGAATGGCCAGGCAAGTCACTCCCCACCACGGTACTTAAGAACAATTAAGTAAATTCAATATAGTTGATCTCCAGTTCTCTTAAACATTTAGATGTTGTTTACAGAATTGCACTGTTTTTCTGTCTTGGTGGCATACCGATCTAAGGAGAGTCTCCTTAGTGGCTAAGCTCACTCGGAGCCCTTTTGCTGGCCCTGTAATACGTGGAAACACCTTTGTCTGCAGCGGGGGGCGGGAGGGGTAGGGGCTATTCTTCTCCGGTCCCTGTGGGTTCAGGTTGCACCCAGGAACAGGACTGTATTCTTGAGGGAAATTGGTCCCGGCCCGATTATTGACCTTCTCAGGAACCTGTGTAAGGAGACCTGGTGGCAAAGTCGTTGCGTGTTGGGCTGCTAGCCTGAAGGTTGGCAGTTGGAGACCACCAGCCTGTCTGCAGGAGAACGAGGAGGCTGTGCGCTTCTGACGGAGTGGCAGTCTCCGAAACCCACAGGGGCGGCTCTCTGTCTTGTCGGGTTGCTGGAAGCCAGCATCAACTTGAAGGCAGTGAGTTTGGTTTCGGAAGGCACCGTTTCAGGCTTTTTTTTCTCATTGCCACTTCACCCTCCCCACGAAGTTCGGAAAACACAGATATTCAATGTATCTGTTTTCACAGTGTATATATGAGGGGGTAGCTCCCTCCAAAATGAAATCCTCCCCCCAAAGCTATATATTTAAATTTCTTTACAAAACTGCCTTCTCACCTTCAAAGTACTCTCCAGTGTACTTAAGATACTGGTGAAATCTGTTATTCCATTCTCAGAATTGTTTTTCAGACTCATCTGTTTGGATGGCTGGCAGCAGCACTTACTTTGTTTTTTCCTTCACCTCTTCTACATCTTCAAATCACTGGCCTTTCATGTCCCTCTCCAGTCACAGAAGCAAGTCACAAGGAGTGAGGTCAGCGGATTCCACGTGCACGGGGCAAGAGAGGCTTGATGTTTTTTGCCCAAAACTGGTACACAGAGATGGCTGCATGAGCAGGTGCATTGTCATGGTGGCAAAACCAGTCCCCTGTCTGCCACAAATCAGGCCTTTTTTTGTCGTACACCATTAGGCAGTCTTTTCAGAACCCCAAAATAGCTTGATCAACAGTCTGACCTGGTGGAACAAACTCCAAATACACGACAAGTCGACATTTCCATCTGTTCAGGAAGTTGACAGATGTCCAGAACCAGGTTTGTCATCATTGGGCATCTCACCTTTTTGCAATGTGACAAACACAAATTTTTTAAATTAAAAAAAAATTTTTTTTTTAGGCATCACTGCCCTGGTGGTGGGAGTAGGAAGCCCAGCCTTTGCTCCTGTGAACAGGAATTGAACCTCCATCCCAGTGGGCCGCAGTCCCGCGCACAACCACTACGCCACCTGGGCTCAGCCCGATAAACACAAATTTTTTACAAATATATTTTACAATATATTTCACAAATATATTTGTAAGCTGTGTTCCACATCGCAACAGTTTCTGTGGCATTTTTCCTGAACAGGAAACAAAATTTCACAGCTGCACGCTGTTCCCGTAATTAGAGCATCGCAAAAAGTGAGGTTCAAGCAAAACTGCTTTTACGAAAAGATTCTCTGTGACCAGAGAGACACTTCCCAGGTGACACCATTGGCTGCACAAACTCACAGGTGATTTTCTGGATGCTCGCCTAGTGGGACAAGCGGATCTACGGAAGTTCCTGCACCTGCGGGAACCTGACTCCCTGAGCAGGAAATCTCTAGATCAGTGCTTCTCAACCTTCCTCATCCAGCAGGTGCAGCTGCTTTCATACGGGTACTTGTGGTGGTGAAACCCCCCCCCCCCCCCAGCCATAAAAGTATCTTCATTGCTACTTCTGTCATTTTGCTACTGTTATGAATTGGGCAGCCCCTGTGAAAGGGTCATTCGACCCCCAAAGGGTTCACGGCCAACAGGTTGCGAAGTGGTGCCAAGAATCTCATTAACACAGAAAGAAAAGTACCTTCTTCAGCCCCTGCCCCCTCACCCCCTTCAGTCTCTTGTTAGTGTCTTAAGTTGAAATCAGCCATCAGGATTTGGGGAAAATGTAGGGGTTTTGTTTTTTGGGGGGCTTTTTGGTTGGGCCCTAAGTTCCTACAGCAGAGGGAATGGTTGAAAATGAGAAGAGCTAGACAATGTAAATGGTTAGTGCCATCATTCTTATTTTAGAGATGTCCTTACCCTTTCATAAAGGCTTGTGCATTATAGGACTGGCCTTTAAACTCGTGAGTAAATGCAGACCCAGAACCAGTGCTGCCTCATGATGCTACTGCTTTGTTTCCTGACTGTATACATTGCATGTGTGTAAGTGGGTGCAAGGATATTATAAGTTATGGGAAGTAAAAAACAATATCAAACTCGTAATTCTGCCACTGTACCAAATCAACAGTGTCCATTTTTCCTCATTCCTCTTCAGTCTTTGTCCGTGTGTGCATGTGGGTATATGCTGACATTGTAGCAAAGTGATTATTAAGGAGAAGGCATTTAATATGTATAGAGGATGTCATTTTCTCTTGTCACCAGGTTACGTTATGTTAGGCAAGTGGCATCTCACTTGACATACTTGAGCCCCACTAGGGAAAAGTTAGATTTAAACCCAAGCTGTTTACTTCGATTCCTTTCCGTTCCTGCCTTGATCACCTTGGGAAAGCAGCACAGGCTCGCTGCAGAGCAGTCAGTTATTTTTCTTCCTTCTTTTGGCTCAGTGATTAATAACACATGTTTGACACATCCTGTTTCTTGTATTCAAAGGGAGGATGTCTTGGTAAGTCTACCAATAGCTCTGCCAATTCTCATGTTGTTAATTAAGCTCACTGGTTTATTTGGGCACAGTTACCCTGAGCTAACTTAAATAAAACACTTAGAAGATATGATATGGGAGATAAAGGCGGTACTCCATTGCCCCAAGCAGAAGAGGCACACATGTGTGCCTGGGACATTTCAAATGATTTTACTTAAACTTGGTATGGCAGTGGCTACTACTAGTCTGTCATCTTCCCCATTTTTAGCTGATCTCACAAGTGCCAGGGCAGATCTGTGTTGCAAGACTACTTTTTAAAAATCTATTTATTATGTTTTTAATCATTTTATTGGGGGCTCATATAACTCATCACAACCCATGCATCCACCCACTGTGTCAGGCACATTGGCACAGGACTTCTCTGTAGTGTTAGAAAGCAAACATGTCACTTTGCAGACTGAGCCATGGTGTTCTTCAGTTGCTTCACGTGCATGCAGAAGTGGAGCATGAAGGAGGAAGACCAGAGCACAGTCAATGCAGACATAGAGCCAAAATACTCCTCAGATGCAGTGAGGGAGAGGCTTTGCCTTACACACTTTGGCTATGTTATCAGAAGGAATCGGTCCCTAGAGAAGGACTTCTTGCTTAGCAGAGCATCAGTGAAAAAGAGGAGGATTTGTCTGGTAGAATTGGGGTCATGATAGTGGGTAGGAGGAAGCATTTGAGAACTAGAGGAAAGTTGCATATTTCATTTTTACTACACTGTACCTTGACTGGCTCATCTCCTCCCTGCAACCCCTCTGTAAGGGGATGTCACTTCACCTATGGATGGATTCCCAATCTGTACTCCCCCTCATTTATAATTTTTAGTTCTTTGGTGCCTGATACCAGAACTCTTGGACACCTCGTGGTCACACAGGCTGGTGTGCTTCTTCCTTATGGGTTTTGTTGCTTCTGAGCTGGATGGCCGCTTGGTTACTCAAGACACTTTATCTTTTGATAGCCGGACACCGTCCGCCTTCTTCACCACCTTTGCTCATGCACACATTTATCATCAGCGTTCATAACAGGAAAGTGAGCACACAATGTTATGATTTTTAGTTCTTGAATCTTGATAAATCCAGCTAGATCAGGGGATGTACACTGGAGTCAGAAACATGGGGAATTTAGGATAGATGAGCCCTCAGGACCAGTGGTGGGAGTGGTGCTACTGGGAGGTTGGAGGGATGGTGGAATAGAAAGGGGAAACCAATTTCAGGGAGCTATAAATAACCTCCTCTCTGGGGTATGGACAACAGGGAAGTGAGTGAAGGGACACATTGGACAGTGTACGATATGAAAAAGGTAATAATAGCAATTTGTAAATTATCAAGTGTTCATGGAGTGGGGGAGGGAGAGGAAATAGGGGAAGCTGGGACTGGGGGCCTAAGTGGAGGTAGGATGTTTTGTGAGTGATGATGGCAACAAATGTCCAAATGTGACCTGTATACAATTGATGTAAGTATGGATAGTGATGGGAGTTGTATGATCCCCCAATAAAATGATTTATAAAAAAAAAAAAAAAAAAAGGCGTTGAGCCCTGGTGGCGTAGGCGTTGTATGCGGGACTGCAGCCCACAGGGTTGGCAGTTCAAATCCAGCAGCAGCTCTCCAGGAGCAAGGATGGGCTTCCTACTCCCACCAGGGCAGTGATGCCCCCCCCCCAAAAAAAAAAAAAAGAGGGAGAAAGAGGAGCTTGTACCAAGGGTGCAAGTAGAAAATATTTGGAAATGAAAATGGCAACATGTGTACAAATATGCTTGATACAATTGATGTATTGAATGTTATAAGAGCTGTAAGAGCCCCCAATAAAATCATTGGGGAAAAAGAAAGGAAAAAGGGGAGTCTCCCCGATGAGGTGGTTTGACATAGGGTGTAGCAGTGGCCTCCAATGTAGCACTGATTGTAAGCATGGCATAGGACTGGGCATTGTTTCGCCTATTTGCATGTTGAGTCACTACGAATCAGAATGAACTCCAGCCACTGGGTGCCCAGGATAGACCAACTTTCCTAGTGCTCTTCACAGCCATGCCTGGTCTAGATTTTGACCAATGGTATAGGCAAGCTTCCAAGCAGTGTTTTTCAAAAGGGTCGCTGGCTTGATTTCTCTCCTGATTTGAAGGAAAACAGATAGCCAGAATTGGTGAATGATGCTGGTCCAGGAGGAACCTCAGGCATAGGGGTCATGCTGCGTGAAGCAGTAAGGATCTGGCTCTTGGTGTCCTGAATCAAGACCTCTGCAACATGTGCTCTTAGACATGCTTTTAAGCCATCATTACCCAGGCCTGTTACTTCTGATTTCTCCTAATCGAATTCATGAATTGGGTGATGACTCAGAGGGAAGACAAGGCTTTCTTGGCTAGGCTGTTCATAGAAATCACTAGAATCTCACAGCAACTAGACTTGAGAGAACAAGGTGCTTCTCTCTCTCTCTCTCTCTCTGCGAATCCAGGTTTTACCCCCAGTTTCCAAAATTTTTGTCATGTGCTTCACAAGATAACACGTTTAAATTCAGAGGAAAGGATTAAAAATATAGTGAATTCCACAAAGAACTTTTGTTGTTCTTAAAACAGACCTTATATTCTAAGAGTTTCAGGAATTCGTACATTGCGATATAAGACAATAGACCATGTACAATGCTCTTAAACCTAGCCCTAATGTACCCTGTACAGACTGTGCTGTTAACTGGCAAGTTACCTTTATGACAATAGTGAGATGTCTACTGTTGTGACTACTGAACACATTAATGACATACGTCCTGCAGTAACGGAGGCGGAGATGATGAACGAGAGTAATGCTGGCGGGGATGGCCAGGTTGTGTGTCATCTCAGCTGGGCCAAGATTCTCGGTTTCAGCAGCTGTGTGACATGACAATGTAGTCATCGTCCGTTTTGTCATCTAAACTACTCACCCTTCACGTTTCTATAGCGGCCTGCTCGTTGGGACCCATCAGTGAGCAGTGGGTATAGTTTAGACAAATGAATTCATAATCGCAAGGATCTTGAGTGTGCCAGAAGCTAGTTGGCACAGACTCAGGTTTTAGGTTTGTTGTCATTGTTGTTGTTGTTGTTTTATCATTTTATTGGAAACTCTTGCAGATACCATAACAGTCCACAGTTCAATCACATTAAGCAGTGTTATACAATTGCTGCCATAATCAGTTTCAAAACATTTTTTTTTCATGAACTCTTTGATATCAGCTCCCCACCCAACCCCAGGAACCCATCTTCTTTTTTTTTTAACTTTCTGTAATAGGTTTTATTTTGCCATATCTTGCACAATCCAATTTATTTTTTCACTTACAATTCTGTTAGGCTTTAGGTTTTATAAATTAAGTTTACCTTAAAAGTTTTGTTTATCTTAGGGAAACATTCATATTTGAGTTCTTGCTGAGTATGACAGTTGAATTATTTACCTAACTTCCTTGAAATTGTGTCAATGCATGCTCCAGCAGAAAGTAGATGCTGCCTATTCTCTGTGACTTTGCTTTGTCCATGTACGTCCCAGCCTGGTCCCAAGAGCTTCTGGGTCCCAGTGGGAGAAGCAGCATAGAGGCCATTTGAGCCTAATTGAGTGTCTGAATCACCTGGATTTCCTTCTTTCCTCTTTGTATATTGCAAAAAGTCTGACACCTAAATCGAGACCCGCTAACTCTGTGACCTGGCAAGATGGGGAGGGGATTGTGGTGGTGGATATCACTAATTTGCTTTAATTCTGAAATTTCTGTCAGACCGATGCAAGTGTACGGCATGCAATTTTATATCTGTAATTACCCATGCAGGTGCCCCGATGATGTAGTGGTTGTACCTTGGGTTGCAATTAACATGGTCACCAGTTCGAAACCACCTGCAGCTCCGCAGGAGAGATACTGGGCCTTCTACTCCTGTAAACAGTGATATTCTCCAGTGGAGTCAGGGGGTGCAGCACTGACTAGATGGCAGTGAGTGAGTCTGTTTTTATAGAGGACCCTGGTGACACGATGGTTAAAGCACCCGGTTGCTAGCTGAAAAGGTAGCCCTTGGCGCCCACCAGCCCCCTTCCAGGAGAAAGGAGAGGCGATCTGCCCCTGTCAGCTGCCAGCCGGGCGGGAAACCCTCCTTGATGGGGAAGCTGTGGGTCAGCATGGCCTTGATGACCACAGCTGGCATGCTCCAACAGCCGGGCCGGCGTCGGGGTGCAGAGCGCTGGTCTCCAGACAGCAGCCCCGAACCAGCAGTGTCAGCAGCAGCATCCGGGAAATTATTAGAAATGCACATCCGGGGGCCTCCTGCCAGATAGACCGAATGAGGAACTAACTCTGTTTTAGTTCCCTCTCCAGGTGACATTGATACACGGCATGTTTTACAGTCATTGACAGGGAACATTTCCATCCCCTAGAATACTCTATTATGACTTTCACCAGCCACTCTCCACCCTGTCCTCCAGTGAGTTCAAAAACTTACGCAGCCCCTTTAGTGCAGAAGACTCACAGACAAATGTGGACTTTCATTTAAATGTGTAACTTAACAGTTGATTTGGAATTTAAAATTTTATATTCACAATTTACTGAGTAGTGGAAAGCTGGGACAATGTAAGCATTTCCTTATTAATGCTTTAGTTGATTTAGCAAAAAAAGCTTATGTTATAAGATATGAGTGTTAGGTTAGGTTGGCTTGCTGTGGCCGGTTTGGGCCAGACCCTCCCCCACCTCCTTGAACCAGACATCTGACTGATGCAGCCCTCCCTAACCTCGGATCGCGCCCTGCATTCCGTCAGCACCTGGCCATTGCCTTCAACCTCCAATCCCCAATTCCTTTACCTTATATGGATGCTACACCCCTGCCGAGGTGCCCCAGAGCTATAAGAGAGCAGCCATTTTGCCTCCTGGCCCGACTCCAGTGGCCCCCAACCCCTCAGACCGCTGGACCTCACCCGAACTAGTACCTCACCAATAAAACTTTTTTTACTATAATTTGGCTCTCATTTTCCTGCAGCGCTCTATCACTGTACAATGAGAAACTTCAATAAGTTTATGGAAAATTCCATGATCTTTTTTTTTTTTAATTCCATGATCTTTTCATTATTTTTTGACCCCTTGAATTTTTGAAGCCCTCCAAAATGACTCAAAATATTTCAAGGCATTTTATTCATTAAGTTTGATAAGTAAAGAACAAAGCCTTTAAAGAACCTTTAAAAATGGATTTATAGACAGCAAAGTTTGTAAATTAGTATAAAAATCTAAAGTACCAGGCATCTGAATTTATACTACGTTTGATAAAGAACTTCAGAAAGGACAGTACAAATTTAGAAAATAAGTGCAAACTTTTCCCCTTGCCCCCCACCCACTGCCGCCAAAGCTGTGGAAAGGGTGGGAGCCACATCTGCCCTCTCTGACTTGGCTCAACACGGACCCCCTGGAGGTCAGAAGCCATCCTTGCCTCTGAGGAACATTCTGGCTGTCCTCCTTCCGAGACTGGTCTGTCCGTTCTTCTGGTAGGCTGCCTGCTGTCCTAAAAATGCTCACCCTCAGAAACCTCAGTTCTACTCTGCCCTGTAGAGTCACTCGGTGTCAGCGTCAAGTCTGTGGCTGTGGGTTTGAGTTTGTTTGCAATCTGATGGGAGCAGCAGCCAGCTAGTTGGGATGTTTGAGGAGGACTGGTTTGGAAGTGGTCTTTCTTGTGGGGCACAGATTGTGGAGCAAGAACAAACAGCCACTGCTTGAGAAGTCTCCTGAGAAAGAACTGCCCTGAGGCGCCCTGTAGACCTGAGGGCCTGAAGAGAGACTGAGGTGGAAAAGGTAGGAGGGTCTGACTGCTCCCTCCGATGCAAGGTGGGAGTGCCGTCTTTCACAGTCCTAACCCAGAGGCGTGTACAACCATATGCCTTTGAACAGAAGGCCATCTTAGGTCTTTCCGCTAATCAGTGTAAGCAAGGGTAGAGATCGAATGGGCTGACAGCCTCTGCTGCTGGCCTGGAAAGGGAGATTCTGTCTGAAGAATTCAGAACCCTTTGAGCCTCTCATGTGCCCTGCCGAGTGGTTATTTTATGGCAGGGAAGGGTATCTTTATTTTTGTGTGGTTTTACGTTGGGTAGAAGTTTAACCAGAGAGCCCACAACCATCTTAATTGATTACTATGAAGCTAATTTAGCAGGAATGTATTAGGAAACTAGAAATGCCTACTTTAAAGACCCTGATACAGTACAGGATGTATAGTGCACTGCTAACATAACATCCTTCTTCTACACTGTAGTAATTTTAAGCATCCATGTGCGGACATAGGTAAGGGGGCTTCCAAAAGTTTGTGGGAAGATGCCATTATCTTTGAATTCCATTTTCCTCAAGTTTTTTTTTAAAAAAAAAAAAAACACAGGCTGCAAGCATTACAGAGCTGATAGGATTTTTTAAATAGACTAAATAGAAGTTCTGTAAATGTTTGTAACTTCCCCCCCTTCTTTCTTTCCCATAGCCCCTTAGTTACTATCACATTGCTGTCAAATTGTTTCTGATAGGACTGAGTAGAACTTCCCTGTGTGGTCCAGAACAGTCAATCTTCACGAAAGCAGTATCTTTCTTCTGTGGAGCAACTTGTGGGTCATACTGCCCACCTTTCACTTAGCAGCTGAGCATCTAACTATGTGGTGGCAGGGCTCTTGAATAAGTTAGTATCAGCTAAATCCAAACACTGCCGTCTGACCAATTCTGACTATTTAAAAAAATAACACCACCACCAATTCTGACTCAGAGTAAAACTACCTGTTAAGATCACCTTTTCGTTGAATGACAGATTGGTGCAAAAAGAATAGTATCCGTGGATACCATACACATGTAATAGAATCATCTCTGTCAGACCAAATGGCTCACGATGGTTTTGTAAAGGTGGGGAACCTATTTTTCTTACGAAAGGCCATTTGGATATTTATAACATCATTCTTGGGTCATACAGATCAAACATTTAATTAACTCACCCCTAAATATGATGGCCGGAAGTGCTTCTATTTGGTGAGGTATAGGTGATGTTAGCTGGTATTGATGATTTCTGTCCTCACATAGCCTAAAGGCTGAGTGTTCCCCACCTCTGTTCTGAAGCAAAAATGGAAGAACAGAAGAACTGGGGAACCAAATTACTGACAGTGAGAACACCAACACATCATTGAAAACGTAACCAAGATCTCTCGAAGGATTTAAGTAGCTAATTATTAACATGGGAAGCTGACCTGCCTGGTAAGCTTTTACAGCAGACACAATAAAATAGTATATTTTAAAAATGGCTTATAGTTCTACTCTTATGATAACTGGTAGGGTTTTCATAGGTTTAAAACACATGAAGAGGGCACTTTCAGCAGACTGACAGCCACTTGTAACTGACTGACAGTATTTAGTTGCATTTATTATTTTTTTTGCATATGTCTAATTGAATCATTAGAATCTTTTATTTTTACATATAGGAAATTAGTTGTAGTTTGACAAATGGATGATTAATAATAAGAAAAATGTAGCCATTTGCTTCCATTTCTTCAAGTGATAATGCTAATGTTATCTTCAAGGTCAGTATATGTATATATATACATGCATGCATGCATGCATACATATGTGTGTGTATATATGTGTATGTATATATATATATATATATATATATATATTAACAAGAGAGTTCTATTTTCCCTGGAGGGTGATGAGTCTTTTTTTGTTTGTTTGTTTTTGGACATCATTGTCCTCTTGTGGTGGGAGTAGGAGGCCCAGCCTTTGCTCCTGTGGGGCTTGAATTGAACCTCCATCCCAGTGGGCCGCAGTCCTGCACACAACCACTACGCCACCAGGGCTCAGCCCCGAGGGTGATGATTCTTATGGATGTTTGAGCATGTCATACACTGTCTATTCTTCATATTTGTATTGCAAAGGATAAATAATGAGATCTTTTTTAAAAAAATAATTTTATTGGGGACTCTTACAGCTATTATAACATTCAGTACATCATCTGTATCAAGCACATTTGCACACATGTTGCCACATTCATTTCCAAACATTTTCCACTTGAGCCCTCTTCAAAAAAAAAAAAAAGCTCCTCTTCCCCCCCCCCCGCCCTTTTTTTAAAATGAATCATTTTATTGGGTACTTATACTCCTCCTCTCACAATCCATACATACATCAATTGTATGCATATCTTATTTGTACACTTATTGCCATCAGCACTCCCAGAACATTCTCCCCATATTACCCTCCCCTCCCCATGAACCTTTAATAATTTGCAAATTGTTATTTCGTAGCATACACTGTACAATATGTCTCTTCACTCACTTCCCTGCTGGCCATGCCCCAGAGAGGATGTTATATGTAGATCCCTGAAATTAGTTCCCCCTTTCTACTCCACCATCCCTCCACCCTCCCCGTATCACCACCCTCATCACTCACCCTAAGGGCATATCTATCCTAAATTCCCCATGTTTCCGACTCCAGTGTACTTGTCTAGTAGAACTGGGAGCATGATAGTGGATGGGAGGAAGCACTTGACAACTAGACGAAAGATACATATTTCATTGTTACTACACTGTACTTTAACTGGCTCATCTCCCTGCAACCCCTGTGTAAGGGGATGTTGCTTCACCTATTGATAGGCTTTGGGTCACTAATCTGTACTCCCCCCTATTTATAATATAATTTTAGTTCTTTGATGCCTAACACCGGATCCCTTCAACACCTCTTGGTCACACAGGCTGGTGTGCTTCTTCCATGTGGGCTTTGTTGCTTCTGAGCTGGATGACCACTTGTTTACTCAAGCCTTTAAGACCCCAGACGCTATATCTTTTCAAAGTTGGGCACCATCAGCTTTCTTCACCACATTTGCTTATGCACACATTTGTCATCAGTGATTATATCAGGAAAGCGAGCATGCAGTGTTAAGTCCTTTTTTAAAAAAAACTGAATTTTCAGCCTCAGATTTGTTCTGTTCATTAGTTTCAGAGCTTTTCCATTTCACAGAAATGTTATTTTGAGAGTGAGTTTGGAGGGCTGAGGGACGCAAGTGAACACCACTTGGGGGACCATCCCGAATTTGACTGCTGGAGCAGAAGGAATGTACTTTTAACTTTCCCTTATTTTTTCTGGTGGAGCAAAATGTTTTTGCCAACAGGAAAATGCAGTTCTAAGATTCTTGGGTCATAGATCAGAGGCTTGGATCAGCAAAAAGAAATGAACTTTTGGAAGAATTCTGCTACCCTGTTAAGGGCCAGTTTAAACTACAATGTAGGCAGCGGCGTTCAGGCTCAAAGCAACAAGACAGTATAATCTCTACCAGAGGAAGAAATGAGGGGTGTGTGTATATCTGTGTGTGTGTGTGTGTGTGTGTGTGTGTGTAGGGAGTGGGGTGTGTCCCAGTAAACACTAGTCTGTTATTTTAAGCAGCTTCTAAGCTCTCTTGGAAAAACTTGAAGGAAAAAGCCCAAAAGAAACCCAGCAGTAATGGAAAGTGACACCATGTTGAGAGGGCGTGAGGACCCGTGTGCAAAGCGTGTCCTCGGGCACCCAGTCACCTCTGCTCCTTGGTAACAAAGAGGGAAATGGTGAAGAGAATCAAAAAATGACTCATTGTGGCCGTGAGGAGCGTTTGGTGATTGCTGTTGCTGGAGCCAGCTCGAGCTTTCTAACGATGCTGCCCCTGACCCCAGGCCGGGAGCACAGAAGGACGCACGCAGGGTGGGAGACAGTCTCGGAACGGTGCTATGTGGCGGGAGGTGACCGAAAGTTTTGTTCCCAATGAACAAACCAGCCACAGAAAATAATTAGCTGTGCTTGTGCTC
This sequence comes from Nesogale talazaci, assembly GCA_004026705.1. NCBI lineage: Eukaryota > Metazoa > Chordata > Mammalia > Afrosoricida > Tenrecidae > Nesogale > Nesogale talazaci. The sequence goes on from PVJH01016208.1 coordinate 42,644, forward strand.
TCAGCTACAATTTTGATTTCCTTACTCTGTATCTCAGGTTTCTCAACTATGGCCGGCACGTGGTTTTGAAGGAATGTTAATTTGAGAGGTGTACCATCCATTCTTAGATGAGAATTTTAAGCTTGTCATTTCAAAACCAAACAAACAAGCAAACAAAGCCTTATCTTCCACAATCATCATAAAGTCCTTTCTACAAGTAAAACAAAAACAGAAACTTTCTGACGGATTTCTTAAGGTTTCTCCTGAATAGGTAGTTTGAGCCGTGTGTTCCTCTGGGAGTCTCTGAAAATTGGTGCTTTTTTTGGAGGGGGGATGGGGTGAGGAGCACGTGAGGGGAACTGCTTATTTCTCTTTGAACAACAGGTTCCTGTAAGTTCATAGTACCTCAAAACTTACAGAGAAGCTTGGTCTTTGCGATGCTGGAAGAAATGATGGGTCAGTAAGCTACCTTCACTGTGAGAAGGAGCAAATTCTGAGTGAACCCCTCCCACTTCTCGCTCCTCAGCTGCCTTGTTATCCAGCATTTTGCATTTACAAAAATACTAGAAAATCTGTTAACTGGCTGTTTCATGCAGTAATTAATCATAATAACATATGTCTGGCAGTAACTAACATCAAGGTGTGCTAGGGGAGGGTCATGATCTACTGCTAAGGTCAGTATTCTGTTATTTTAATGTCATTTTTAGAAGAAATAAATAGATTTCTTCTTTTTTTTTCCTTTCCAAATGGGTGAAAATGCCATCTACACAAATGAAGTCTTTCCTGAGTTCCATGACTTCTCATCCATGTTCAAGATCATTTCTCTTGTCAAAATACGTGTGTGTCTTGTTTGTTAGACTGTATTTACATGCATAAAGCACACACAGAGTTACATGATTTTGGTATGTGATTTTTAAAGTTGTTACATCCTTTTTTCTCTCTATCACTCTTCACTAAATATTCTGCTTAGTGCATAAACGGCTCTGTTTGAGTAATATAGTGTCCCTTACTAGAGACTAGTCACCCTTGATGTAACCAATTGTTGAAGACTGTTATTTACATTGTTATTTATATCATTTCCATGATTTGACAGTTATAAACATTGTTGCAGTTGCATGAGCGCTTGGCACATTGTTGCATTCGAAAGTCTCTCACACCTACATCTTTGTGGACCTGTTCAAGTATTTTCTGAGAGAAAAAGAACTACTGGATCCATGAGATGTTTAATTTTAATGAGAACATTAAGTATCTTCCACAAAGTCTGTACTGCAGTGCTCTTTGCTGGAAATTTCTATACTTTCACTGGGGCTTGATGTTATCTGCCTTTAAACATTTGTTTTAAGGCTGTTCTCATGGAACATACTATGAAAACATTTCTTATTGCCTTAGGCTTTCATTGCCCAGTTTTATTGTGAATGATTAGTTTTCCTCTCTGTCTCTTATTGATTTTAGTAAGCGGCCTTTAAAGGACTCATTTTCTGCTAATTGTGTTGCAAATGTTTTCCCCTTGTCTGTTAATTTTGTCATATAGCTTGATATTTTTCATCATATGAGAATAGCTAGTATTTAGGTATTCAAGTGACCATTAATCATGTTCTTTAAAATGTCTTTATTTGCACCCCAAACCATGGCCTCGAGTTGGTTTTGATTCAAAGTGACCCGATTGGACAGAGCAGACCTGACCCTTAGGGCTTCTGAAACGCCGCATCTTGACAGGAGCAGACGGCTTGCCTCTTCCTTCTCCAACAGAGAGCCCGTGGGATTGAACGGCGGCCCTTTCGGTTAGCAGCCCAGCACGTGATCCACTGTATCACCACGATATCATCGTTTCTTGTACATACTGCTATAAATGAAAGCTGGAGACCGCTGTTAAAACTATCCCAATGTGTCATTTATAGTGTTTTATTTTGTTCGTACACGGACTTCAACCACTATCATAAACTTCAGCTCTCAAATGAATGTGACCTCATTTCATCGACCTGTGTTTATCTGTCGAATCACCAATGCCACAATTTTAAGTGAATGCAGCATGATTCAAGTTCTCTGATGGGGAGCTTTATCCCATTCTAGTTTTTCATAAGACATTGTTTTCTTCCACCAGGGTAGTGATGCCCAAAAAACCCAAAAACAAAACAAAACAAAAAACCCAAAAAAATATTGTTTTCTTTTACCTATCTTTTTACTCTAACAATATTTTATTTATAAGATATGTAAGTTGTCCCTGTTTGCATTTTGATGGGGATTGTATTATACTTTAGATTAATGTAGGGAGAGACTTGACATTTTTATAGCATTGAGTCTTTTTGTCTTGGGACATTTTGTGTCCCTACAGTAACTCAGACCTCGAATGGCCTTTACTCAAGTACTATGGTTATCTGACTAGAGAATTTGTATACTTTATCTCTATTGCTGGTATTTTATTGAATTTGTTGCTTTTGTGTTTGGAATGGAATATATTTTCTAAATATATATAACCTGTGTATCAGAAGACCATTGATTTTTTGGCCTTAGAACTAGGCCAGATTTTCCTATCAATTCTGCTAGTGCCTCGCCTGATTCTCTTTGCTATCCCAGAGCAGCTTATTAAGTGGAAACAGAATGTAAACCACAAATGCATTTTAAAAATTTGATTAGCCATATTAAAAAGACAGGTGAAATTAATTTGAGTGATTTACCTTAGTATATCAAATATCAGTATACACACCTATGTTTCAACATATAATCAGTATTTTAAAATATTGATAAGACACGTTTGTTGCTTCTCAGTTCATTTTTTTGTAGTCACTATTCACAGTTAGCCTGTGTTTTACCCTTACAGGATAACTTCATTTAAACTAGCCACGTGCCAGTGCTCAGTTCCACCTGGTGACTGGACGGTGCGACTCTAAGTGTACAATCATGGCCTGCAAATAATGAATTGTTTTTTTCTGACTTTTAATATTTTTGCTTTCATTTTCATACCTTAGTGCTTTTGCTTAGTGCACTCGTAGTGCAGTCATGATGTTGATCTTATTGGGAATGATTTCAGTTTTCCACGGCTCTGAGTTTCTGGTCAGGAAGAATTCAGATATGAAAGAAACTTCCTTTTCTAGTTTGTAAGAATTGGTTTTTTCATTAGGGGTACATGTTCAACTTCTATCAAGGGAAATTTTGGTTCTATTGAGTTAGTGGCATTTCTCCCTCATTTTAAAAATGAAAATAAATAAATTAATAGACTTTACATGGTGATCAGCTCTTATGTTTTTGAGACCAAACTATAAGTAAATAAGTAAAAAAAAGTATTGCTACTAGGGACCTACTTCCAAGCAAAACATGATTAACATCTCTCAGCAACTCGTGACTGGCTACAGACATATCCTCTCAGTGGTGCATGTGTCTTGGCCTTCTTAGGATGCTCCCCGAGGGTCCAATTAAAATAGTGGCTTCTGGGTCCAGAGAGGGGTCTCCTGGGCCAGTTTCACACAAGGTAAAGGGGACGACTCGGGCTGCACAACTGTCATTTGGGGATTCCAAAGAGGTTATCGTGATAGCTTTTCTCAAAGGACATAGAGTGCTTTCATGGGTACTTACTCTGAAATGTTAAGAAAACTGAAATTGCATGGGTGAGAATAAGGTCAGTACAGTGTGTTGAGGATCCACCCCCGTCACGCCACTCCCTCCCCTCCACCCCCAATCAATAACAATGCATGTGGTCTCCAAGGCTAGCAAGGGTTGGCCTATAGAATTGTTGGGAAGTTTTACCTCACTCACCCTACCCTCTGCTCTTGCCCCATCAGACTTCTTTTTGTTTTCAAAACTCGACTTTAGAAGGAACATGACTTGAGTCCCTTAAAAAAAAAAGCCCCAATTTTTTAAATTAAATCATTTTATTGGGGGTTCATACAACTCTTATCACAAACCACACATACATCCATTGTGTCAAGTGCTTGTGTACATTTGTTTCCCTTGTCGTTCTCAAAACACTTGTTTTCTGCTTGTGTCCCTGGTATCCACTCCTCCCTTTACCCCTCCCTCCCCCATGAACCCTTGATAATTTATAAATTATTATTTTGTCTTATCTTACACCATCCGATGTTTCCCTTCACCCACTTCTCTGCTGTCCGTCCCTCAGGGAGAAGGTTATATGTAGATCCTTGCAATCTGTTCTCCCTTTCTACCCCACCTCCCCTCCACCCTCCCATTGTCTCCCGTCTCTCCACTGGTCTTAAGGGATTCTTCTGTCTTGAATTCCCTGTGTTTTCAGTTCCTCTCTGTGCAAGTGTACATCCTCTGGTCCAGCTGGATTTGTAAGGTAGAATTGGGATCATGATAGTGGCGAGCGGGGGAGGGGGAGCTGTGAGGAAGCATTTAAGAACTAGAAGAACATTGTATGTTTCATTGTTGCTGCACTGCACCCTGACTGGCTCATCCCCTCCCAGAGAGCCTTCTGTGAGGGAATGTCCAGTTGCCTACAAATGGGCTTTGGGTCCCCACTCTGCACTCCCCCTCATTCACAATGATGTGATTTTTTTTGTTCTTTGATGCCTGATACTGACCACACAGGCTGGTGTGCTTCTGCCATGTGGGCTTTGTTGCGTCTCAGCTAGATGACCGTTTGTTTATCCTCAAGCCTTTAAGACCCCAGACTCTGTATATCCCTTAATAGCCAGACACCATCAGCTTTCTTTGCCACTTTTGCTTATGCACTTGCTTTGTCTACAGTGATCGTGTAGGGACAGTCAAGCCCAAATCTAAGAGGGCCAAATTCTTCAGGAAAAGTAAGAGATGGAAATGATGCTGACTTCAGAGTTGTATGTATCTGGATGGCAGATGTGTCGAGAGACATTAAAACACTCACATGTTGGTATTTTTGTTTAGTAAAGGTGTCATTTTGTAGGCATGTATTTTTTTGTGGGCATCACTGTTGTAGGCATATTTTTAGCTTAGCCCTGTAATTTTTAAAACTCAGATTTTACTACCAGATTTAATTTGCTTTGTCTAGGATCTATCTTTATTTTATTTTATTTTTTTCTATTTTCTCTTTTCTTCTCTATTTCGGGATCTAGGATATCTGCATATATCTCATTTCTCTATTTTGTTTTAAATGCAGTTTCTGTCTTCATGAGGCTTGTTCTGTCCTAGTCCTAAGGGAGACCCAGTCTGTGCTCTGGAGCAGAGTCTGTAATGTGGAAATGAGAGCGCGTGATAGCCTTGCTGGTAAACAGCCTGGATTTGATTTGTCTTACAGGGCTGCCTCTCTAGTCGTGCCTCCTTTTTTTCTGGGGTAGCTTGTCTGCTCCGACTTGTCTTCCTTCTTTGATCATTCCTGATATTTTCCTAGATAATGATGTGCTTTGCTCTTGTTTTTTAGTATACCAGTGCAGAGTCATGCATAAAATTTTCTAACAATTATGTATATTAGCCAAGAAAAACCGAGACGCGCACATAAGAATCTTCATAGTGCTTACCTATAGAGAGAGCTTATGTGAATGAGGCAAGGCAGCCTTCTGAAAATTCTGTAAACGTAGGCAATAAAGGGTTTTCAAATCACAAACTTACACTGTTTTTACAGATCATCAAATATTCAGCATGCAACTCATGTTCATTTCGCATCTTAACTAGTGCCTGTCTTTCCTTCAAGCTGGCCTCTGGACTGTCTTCACACTAGGCGGCGTGGGCAGCAAGCAGCAAACTCCAGAGCTTGCTTCACCTCTGGCCAACCAGAGCCTCCTGCTTCTGCTGGTGCTGGCTAACCTGACAGACGCGCCAGACGCACCCAACCCTTACAGACAGGCCATCATGTCTTTCAAGAACACACAAGGTTGGTGGCCTTTTTTTTTTTTTTTTTTTTTTCACTTACCTACCTCCTTCCATCTGGATACTCTTTTAAATGAGAAAAGACGAGGCTATCCCATAGTGCATGGTGTTATGTATTTGTGGAGCTAGCACTTTGGATAGTGTCATATGGGTTAATGTGAGAAAAAATTAGTTTTTTGTTTTGCCTGACTGTATCAGTATTCCCAGAAAGGTTAAGTAAGTCATTGGTGAGTGTTACGATCCTTTGTAACCATTAAAAAAAAAATTCCCAGTTCTTGCAGATAGCGCCAAAGTATAGCATGTGCTTAATTTGGATCGGCCTGTTATATATACTAGGGTTAGGAATTACCTGGAAAACCCAAGTCACTGGTTGGTTTAAGTTACAGGTTGAAGTCTATAGTCTAGTTGCAGTTTTATAGAATTAAAAATTTAAATAGGAGTCGGCATATATTTAGGCCATATGGTCTCTGTCCCAGACTCAAGTCTACTGTTACAGACAGAAGCAGCAGAGGCAGATAGTTCATAAACCGATAGGCGTGGCCAGGTTCCAGGCGTACCTGATGTAGAGAAATGGGTGGCAGGGTGCCCCTGAGTTCACTGCTCTCTGGGAGACAGATGGGGCAGTCGACTTCCCCAAGGATGACGGTCATGGAAGCCCTGTGGGACAACCCCACTGCCTTTTCTGGTCTCTCTGGGTCACTGGAATGCAAGGCCATGGACTTTTTTAGAATTAGAATATGAGCAGGTAAACTCCATTCCGAAACTGCTATCTCTTACGAAAAGGGAGATTAGTCTGCTGCTGGTGGTTGCTGCCGAGTGGTGTGTGTATGCAACAAGCTAGAACTGCCTGGCAGGGGTTTCTAAGTGGTACCCTCTATGGGAACTGATTGTCAGGTCTTTCTCCTGAGGAGTGGCTAGTGGAGTTGAACCATCGACCTTTTGGTTGGCAGCCAAACATGTATTTTTTGTGCCACCAGGGATCCATCAGATCACTCTAAGCCAAATTTCAAACCAATCCTCAGCTCTGAGTTGGCCCCATAGATCAATGGTTCTCAACCTGTGGGTCGTGACCCTTTGGGGGCATTGAAACACCCTTTCACATTCAGAACAGTAGCAAAATGACTGTGTTGAAGTAGCAAGGAAAATGGTTTTATGGTTGCGGGGTCACCGCCACACAGGGACTGCATGAAAGGGTTGAGCATCAGGAAGGCCGAGAACCACGGCCGACCTGGTCTCTGAGAATGTGAGTCTTGGTGGGAGCGGATGGCCTCATCTTTCCCCTGTAAGGTAGGTGGTGGATTTGAATTGCCAGCCTTTTAGTTAGCCGCGCCATGCCTACCCCACAGTGCTGCCAGGGCTCCTAGCGGTGACATTACCAAGAATTACCCAAAACTAAAAGACTCGAGGTGGGTAAGAGGTGGGATTATTGGATGAGCACACGCTAAAGACTTCTGATGCTCTTCACCATTTTTTTTTCCCAGAACTGTTCTTGTCTGTGAAGCTTCAAAGGCAAAAGATTGCATTATCTTTTCATTCCCTTCCCCCCTGAACTCTTTGAAGCCCCCTCGTTTGTCTTTCTCCTGGATGGTGGGTGAGGTAGCCAGTTGACTTGTCCCTTTGCCAATTACACTCTCATCATTTGCAGGGGAGCTAGGAAATCTCCAGCAAACTGATAGATTTAAAAAAAAAAGAAACTGGCAGTTTTTTTCTATTCATATTACTTTGTTGTCAGTCTTGGATTATGAATGAGTCCTATTTCCAAGTCAGGCTTATATGTAACTCAGGCTAGCAAGGACCAGTTTATATCCCACATCAGTCAATTGTTTATCTTAGTATGTAGCATATCATGCATCAAAGAAACCCTTCCAGGTCCACGAGAATATTTTAAACAATAATACAGGCAGCCCTGGGTTACAAAACTGTCTGTTCCTGTGTCTTTTTTAAAGTTAATTTTAATAGATCATTTTACTGAAGGTTCTTTCAGCTCCTACATCAATTGTATCCAGCACATTTGTACATAGGTTGCCATCAACATTTCCAAAACATTTTCTCTACTTGACGTGTGTCTTTAAACCTTTTTCAGAACTTTGAGGACCAGTTCAGTCATGGCTTAGGAAGGTCATTTGGAATCGACCTGAATTTTTACAGTTACGGTGAACCAGAAAGGGAAAAATGATTGAGCAAAGCCTTTTCCAGTCATTTACTCTTCCTCCTATAGAAGGAGGGCAGCGCATGCACCGAATTGCAACCGAATCTCTGACTCTGGCATTTCGAGCACAGTCCAGAGCAGTGCTGCCCCTCCAAAGATGGTGGCGGCCCACTCAAAGATGCCTAGACGCCGTCCCTCTCCTGCCTTCCTGCCAAATAGGATGCTCACCACAAGGTTTCTTTTCCGGGGGCCCCATTCCAGAGCTTCAACCTGCAAGTTTCCTGTCTGAATCTGTCACATTGTAAAACTTCAGGTCTGTCAGCCATGACAGAACAAGTTTAAAGATCATTGGAAGTTGTAAGTTTGAGTTCATAACCTTCTATGGTAGCAGCATCAGCGGTTAGATTGTTTTGATGTGAATCCCAAAGTCACATCTGTTAATTGTTATGAACCAATGCCTGTATATCCCTTGCATGTTTAATAGCATTGCATTTGCAGGGGTTGGTTCATAACTACATGTTGTAGCTAAATTGGATGCTCATAACCCAGGAACTC
>PVJH01016209.1:0-51154 GCA_004026705.1 Nesogale talazaci
TATTGCAGTGTGCCCTTTATTGCAGTAGTCTGGACTCAAACCTCCAATATCTCCAAGGTCTGCCTGTCCTCATCTCCTCTGATGACACTATCAGGAAGAAGAAACTCCAGAGGGCAGGATGAGATAGGAACAAAAGCAGGGAATCAGTGCTGGCTGGGAATCTATGGTTGAGGACCACAAGAAGTCTCTTTCCCAAGACCTTTGCCCTTTGCCCTGGGTCTCGCAGGTCTGAGAGAAGGCTCCACCACCCATGCCCTCGAGGGCCCTTCTCTTTACCTTCTCTTATCAATTGTCGTAATCTTTTTCAGAGGACATCCTGGACGTGGGGGGAAAGAAAGAAACCGGTAAGTCTCACATTGTTTTAAATCATTTTATTGGGGGTTTTTACAGTTCTTCAGCAATCTACACATACATACATCCGTTATGCCCATTTGTACATAGGTTGCCCTCATCATTTTTGAAACATTTTCTATCTGAGCCCTTGGTATCACTTTTTTTTTCTCCCTCCCTCATGAACCCTTGATAATTTATATTATTTTCATATCTTACACCAACCGCTGCCTCCCTTCACACACTTTTCTGTTGTCTGGCCCCAGATAGGGGGAATATGTTGATTATTGTGATCAACGTATTCTCCCTGACCTTCCCTTTACCCTCCTGGTATCATTATCCTCCTTATTGGTCCTGAGGGGCTTATATGCCCTGGATTTCCTGTGTTGCCAGCTCTTACCTATACCCATGTACATGCTCTGGATTGGTAAGGCAGAATTGGAGTCATGGTAGTGGGGGAGAGAAAACATTGAATTAAAGAACTGGAGCAGTGGTTCTCAACCTTCCTAATGCCGAGATCCTAATTCCTCATGTTGTGGCGACCCTCTCAACCATAAAATTATTTTCGCTACTACTTCATCCCTCTAATTTTGCTACTGTTTTGGATCAGGTGACCCCTGTGGATGGGGGTCAACCCACAGGTTGAGGACCACTGGACTAGAGGAAAGTTGTAGTTTTCATCAGTGCTATACTGCACCCTACCTCACTCATCTCTTTCTTGTGACCCTTCAGTTGTTTACAGACGGAATTTGGGTCTCCACTCTGCACTTCACAGTTCCCAGGACACCCACATTGTTATGGGTTTTTGTTCTGGGTCTTTGATGCCCAATCCCTGATTCCCATCGACACCTCAGGATCACAGAAACTGGTGTGGTATTTTCTGATACATGTTTCAACAGTCATAGTCCCTGCAGAGGGTAAAGAAATTAAAGACAATGGCGCAGTAAGTGGGTCCCCGACTGGTCCCACTTGCACTGAGTCCTAGAAAGGCCAACCCAGAAACTCACTGGACCTACAGCCTGACATCCATGTGCCGAGCACTTTGTTCCTATGGGAGGGGCTAACGCAAGCACACAGAGGGGTCCTCTGGCAGGGAAACAGAATGGCTGAATAGCAAGATCTTAGAACCACTTACTGTTTGATACTCATAGTAAACACCAAACCTACTCTGCCAGGAATACTCCCTTTGCCAAATGACAGCAAGCATGAAAACGAGCTTTCACCCATTTTGTGGTTCATCATTTTGTGGGCTAGTTGTGCACACTGCCCTTCTCCGTTCCTCACCTGTCCCCTGAGACTTTGCTACCCGCCCAGCACTGAACATACGCATGGCTCACACTTCTCTTCCTGCCTCGGGAACTGCTGGGCTATGAAAAAAAAAACACTTGAGGAGAGTCATTTGGATGGGGGGAAATGAAGATGAGGCTTTAATCAGACTGCAGGAGACATGGTCCACTTACCAAGCACACAGGGCCTGCATTAGCCCGAGGCTCCTCATGATAAGTCCACTGTTCCCAGGACATCAGGAGGGACCTGGGTAACCCCAGCCAGCAGTGCAGAAGGAGGAAGCTAAAACACTGACAGATCTGGGCGTGCCCATGTGTTGTGAGAAGCCTGTGTCCAGCCAGGATGGACGAAGCCCACGAAGATCCAGCTGGAGGGGATTCCTTTGGCTTTATAGGGTTGGAATAGTGTTGGGCTGCAGAAACGGGCTCTGGAAACCTGAGGGCCTTTGCTCTGCTCATTCTGAATGTTCTAATCGGGACATCCAGCATTGTTTGTCCTGGTTCACATTCCAACTTTCAGATCTCAGAGCCGTTCGAAGCTTTGGGCTCCTCTATTGGAGCACAGAGTGCCATGAGTGGAGGTGGAATTGATTCAACGTCCCAAGCTCTGGCTGAAAAAGCCACATGTGGTGACAGCAGCTCCCGGATGGCTGATCCATGGTTTGGAAAACGACTTTAGCGCTCTCAGACACTCGGTCATTGAGGAAGCCGACCGAGTGCTGAATAGGGATTTTGAAACAGAGGTTGGTGAGATTCTGAATGTGAGCTCCCGAGACCAGAACACATCCGTCTTCCGGCGACCATGACCAAGAAGGTGCAAAAACTTCAGCAAGGAGCTTTGGAGAAGCCCATGAAAGGTGCCTATTCCTCTAAATACCAGATCGTTGAGAAATTGCAGCAGTATTACCTGTGTCTTCCCTCCAGGTTCTAGGATATCTACCTGGTGTCTCTCCTACATGAGTTGGCTGGGGGCTCCTGATCGTCCAGCACCTGCACCGGTACTCCGGAAGGCTCTGCTCCCCCGGGCTCTCCCAGTCTCTGTGGGGCCCTCCACGGGCAGGTGGGCCAGACCAAGTGCCCAAGGTCCCTTAACAAATTCCCCCAGGAACTAAAATCAGGAAAAAGGACAAAACTAGCGCACGGCCTGCAATCACAAAGAATGCTTCCTTCCCTTCCCTGGAGGTAGAAGGAAATCCAAAAGTGTGGGTAAAAAGCAGTCTCCGAAGAATCAAACCAACTCATGTTGGTTCGTGTGTGTAGAGTGGGACTGGGCGCCAATCGGGTCTCAGGGGTCAGATCCTCGCGGCCCATTTCTTCCCAGGCACCTCTGGGTGGACACCACCTGCCAGCCTTTCCATTGACAGGTGGGCGGGTTTCCTGTTTGTATCATCCAGTGATTCCTGAAGGCACACTAGGGACATGATCCAGGTCTATCCTGCGCCTACCCTGACGGGTTTTTCAAGCCTCTCTCTCGGATGTCCCAACTCGAAGAGACTCCTGGTACCATCTTGAATCTGAGACAAGAGACCTTTGTCATTTCCCTGAGGATCCAATTGCCTTGTGAGGACTATCTCCTCCCAGGGCACGTCACTGGAACCTCCTCTACCCAAGAGTAAGGAAGCAAGCTCACGTGGCGTGCTCAGTTCCCTGGTTCAAGGTGCAGCCCATCACCACGGAGGCTGGCCTCCCTCTCCCAGGTAGACTTTCTCTAACTCAGTTGTTACAGGCTTCATCTCTTCTGCTTAGATTAGCATTTATGAATAATACGTGATTCTGGCGGTTGCTCTGCTTCATTTACCAAACTGGTGAGAGAGGAAGTTTCAATGGATTTTCAAGAGAGAAAAAAACACACTCAGAAATATATCTCCTTTCAAATAAAATGCAAGATCCCTCCTAAGCTCCACCCCCCTTCACACTTTCCCCACCCCTTCTGGTCATCCTGTGCCCCTGGAAGCCACTACCAGCTTGTCTCAGAAGGTTTAGGACTCACATCATCGTTGGAGCCCAATAGGGCTATTTGAGGAGCATGGGTGAGGCAAGTCCTCAGGGATTGGCTGTTAAGAGGAAGGTTGGCAGGTCAAGTCCACCTAGTGGTCCCGCAGAAGAAAGACCTGGCGATGAGCTGCTCTGAACAGATGGCAGTCAAGAAAACCCTACGGAGCTCAGTTTGACTGTGTAGGACATGGGGTTGGCATGAGCCAGGGGCAACAGAGGGCCACGAACAAGAGGGCAGCAGTCCTCTGAGACAGTTGAAGGTGATGAACGGATCTAAACCTTTACTGGTGATGTGTACATTTTTATTTTAAAGGATGCAAGGGTCAATGGTCATAAATCTCCTGTGTTTTTCTTCTTTGGTTCTTTTTCCAAATGCCTTTCCTTTAGATGTGCTGGCCGAAATGCAAGACATGGATTTCATTTCTGAAAGTCAGCTTTTCGAAGACTTAATGAGTGCATCTCACGAAGCACCGGAACTTGAGAGCATGTCTAGCAACGTAAGTTGGATTCGAGCCGACAGCTCCGTTTCTCTGGTGTCATTCTCTGGATGGGGAGCTGGCAGCCCGAGGCCAGCAGAGAAGGGCCTCTCGATGTCTGAGCTTCCCAGCCTCCCTCTGAAACCTTCGACAGGCAAATGGGGAGCTCCAAGCCCCAAGGGTCCTGGGCCCTGCTGACAAGACAAACACATACCCACACACTGCTTTTCAAACAGAAACACAGACACAATAACAAATTTGTCCACTCCCTTGGTATCAAGGTATGTCATGCTTGTGCAAGTCATGTAAAAAGAAATTTTGCTTCCAGAAGGATGGAGTGGATTTGCTTTTCCTTATCCTTCCCACCTATTGTCCAGTCGTGAGGATTTGGGTCCTCTCTACATTGAGTCATAATTCATATCGAAGCAGAAATCCCTTGATCTTCATCAGCAAGGGCTTCAAGTCCTCCTCACTTTCAGGAGTGAAGTTGTGTCATCTGCATATTGCACATGGTTGATAAGCTCTCCTATAATCCTAGAGTCCCGCTTCTCTGACGAGTTGCTTAGCATCCAAATGGGATAAATTGGATCCCTTATGAGTCATAAAAATAGTCAACTACAATAAGCTTCACTCTCGTTTTCTGGATATTTCATTTTGGGGTCCTTTCGTAGCTAAAGCGCGATAGCGCCTACAAGACGGTGTTTCAGACGATGCTGAGTGAAATGGCGGCCCAAAGTGAGGTGGAAGAAGAGATTGACATCCCGATGACTGGGCACCTGGAGAGCGAAACCAGAAGGAAACTGTGGCTTCTGTAAGTGGCAGGAGGGGGTGGGGGGAGAGTCGAAACTGAGGCGTCTGTAAGTGGCCGGAAAGTTTGGTTGGGCCAGAGGGAGCCGCAGAGGGAAAGAAAATTGAAGGCACAGGAGAAAGAGCAAGAGGTGCTGTAGCAGGACGGGCACAGGAGGCTAGGCAAGGGCCAGAGGGCAAGGAAACAGAAGACCCAACTGGCAGCCCAAGAGCAGAGACATCTCCAAAGACAGCAGGCCCCAACTAGGATCAGAGGCGGACGGTGGCAGCATTGCAGCATCCAGGACAGGGCAAGACTTGGAGGTGTGCAACATTCGAGGGGTGGGGGGGCGGGGAGCAAACAAAGCTCTGACTGCTGCACCTTAAGAAGGGGGGAGTTATGAAGAGTCAAGATCCTGGATGCCTGCCCAAGAAATTGTCCCAAACTAACCTAGTGGTCACTAAGTTGCCTGGAACTCATGGTGGTCTCATGAGTTGTCAGTGGCTGATTTTGCAGATGTAGATCACCAGGCCTTTCTTCCATGGCACCTCTGCTTGAGCTTAAACTGCTGAGTTTCCCTTTAGCAGCAGAACCTGAGGACTGTTTGTGCCCCCAAGGGACTCCTCACCCTCGGCTAATAGACACTCATCCATATTCCCTGGAAGAGAGATGTGGTAGTCCAGATAGACTAGAGGAACAAATTCATAGACACTCATATGTTGATAAGAAAGAACTTTAGATGCTTAGCCCCGGTGGCATAGTGGTTGTGCGCGGGACTGCGGCCCACTGGGTTAGAGGTTCAAATCCAGCAGCAAGGCTGAACCTCCTACTCCCACCACCAGAGGACAGTGATGCCCCCCCCCACAAAAAAAAAAAGAAAGCAGACATCCAGTTAATAAAAAAATCATCCTTAAAAAAAAACAAAGAGCTTTATACACAAGAGCAATTAAATATTGAGAAATTATCCCAGCCCAGTCCAATTCAAGTCTTCAAGTCCGTTATTAGCCCATATGTCCAATGCCAATCTATAAATTCCTCTTCAGACTCACGAAACACATTAAATGATGCCAAATGCAGGAGTACCACAGGCCAGTGGATGGAAAGTCTTGTGAATCCGGTGGTGGTGGAAGCATCTCAGCACTAGCAGGGGTCTTCACGTCGCTCCTTCAGCTCCAGGACTCTAGCTTAGCAACATGTGCCTTGTCAGTAAACATGTCTCACAGTGCGCAGGTGTGCGTTTCACCTCCAGTGAGCTATGTATCTCCTTAGCACCTCCAAGTGAGGTCATCAAGCTGCAACCTGATTGACAGGCTAATTTCCACCCTTTGACTCTTAAGTCTCAAGTAGACAACAGATTATGTAACTTCCACAAGTCTTGAGCTTCCCTGACCTGGAGGTCGGAGCTCATTCAGTGTCATTGAATTCCTGTTGACTCACAGAGACTCTACAGGACAGAAGAGAAATCCTCCTGTGAATTTCTGAGACTGTCGATCTTTACAAGAGTAGAAAGCCTCATCTTTATCCTGCAAAGAAAAATGACCTTGAACTTCAGACCTTGTGGTTTCTAGCCCAGTGTACAACCACTATGCCACCAGAGCTCCCTGGGGATCAGGGAACAAGCCACCATTGGAGTGGGAAATGAGAAAGCTATTGCAGCCCCATTGGGAGCCCTAGGTCTGTCTGCCTGGCATGGCTCCACACCCCCAAATATCCTGAGTTCGTTCATCCCTCCAGTCTGTGGTGCATCCCACACCCTTTGCATGGAAACCTGGCATCTCACATCTGTGCTCCCACACAATTTGGAGAGCGAGGTGTGTGCTGAGCTGCTGTGCTGACAGCAGTGCGATCGGGCCTGCAGTCATCACCTCCACAGACTGATATTCACTTTTACAAAAGGCAGGCATAGAGGTTGACTATCAGCATCTTCTACTTTGGGCCCCATAGCCTCCTGGGACAAGAGAGTCCTGAGGAGCAAAACTAGTTGTCACTGAGCCCTCTCCACCTCATTGCAGCCCCCTATGTGTCACAGAACCTCCATTGCCAGACCTTTCTTCTGAGGCACCTTTGGGTGGATTTGAACTTCCGATCTTTTCATTAGCCGTCCATGTTGTTAATTATCTGATCCACCCAGGGACTCTCAAGGAAAGGGACTTAACTCTTGTCTACAGATGACACCCCGTGTTTTCAGCCTGTGGGACAGGGGCTCCAGCCCCACGCCACATTACACACCAGTGGTTCTCAAACTTCCTCATGCGGCAACCCTTTCATGTGGTGACCCACCCAACCATAAAATTATTTTCATTGTTACTTCATCACTGTAATTTTGCTACTGTTATGAATCGGGCGACCCCTGTGAAAGGGTCGTTTGACCCCCAAAGGGATCACGGTTGAAAACCTCTGCCTTACATCTTTATTCCTGCAGAGGTGCTGGCCAGCTAGGAAACACAACTGCAGGCCCATTCAAAGTGTTTGCCAACAAAAATGGGCTTGGTACAGAAGGGCCACAAAGAGCTCATCCCCCCGTTTCTTCCAAAGACCAAGTAGTGGACCAGACGTCTCTGCCCTCTGACTCTCTGGACAGTGCAGTTAAGCCAAGAGTTTGGTGGCTTGAGGCCCCCAGAGGTGCCCCAGGAGGCAGGCTTGATAGCTGGCCTCCATACAGATGACAGCCAAGAACCCCTATGGAGTCTGCACTGGGAACTCAGCAAGCATGTCCAGCGTGGAGCAGGAGAGCAGGGGGACCCCTGGGGCGATCGCCCACTCTTTAACCCAGAACTTCCCGTGCCCGGAGATCACCTTGTAGGGAACTAACAGAGGGGCACACGAAATAAAGGACCTTGCCCGAAAAGTGCCCTACTTTAAAAACCTCCGTGTGAGACCAAATGCTAACCGCTCATTCACAAACAAGCACTGAACAAGCGAGGATGAGACGTTCGCCCTGCTGCGGCGGAGGCCGGCCTGAGCCACTGCAGGACTCTGCTCCGGACCACGGCAACAAGGCGCATGTCACCTGGAAGCCCGTCTCAGGGCTGGTTGTTTATCCCAGGGCCTAGCCCGTTGTCTCTACATGGTCTACTGTCGAGCAGCGGTCCTCAAACTCTTTAAACTGGGGGCCAGTTCACTCTCCCTCAAACCGTTTGAGGGCCGGACTATAGTTTAAAACAACAACAACAACAACAACCATGAACAAATTCACTGCCAGTCCAGGATGAGTTGGTGCTAAGCAGGAAGGGAGCGGAGGCAAAAACTCTCGGTGGGCCTGATAATTGTCCTTGGCGGGCCACATGTGGCCCACGGGCCATAGGCAGAGGACCCCTGCTGTAGAGTATTAAGTGTACCACCATAAAATGATGAAAATATGTAGAATATTGTTGAGAATTGCCCCAAGGGGACGCAGAGACATGGGTAAGAACACACCGTTTGGAAAGCAGCGCCGATGGACTCACCTGAGTCGGGTGGCCAACGCGCAGTCTCTGTAAAGCACGACAAGGCCAAGGGCGGCCTGACACAAGGGTGCCTGTCCTGGGCAGGGGGTACACAGAGCAAAATTAACTTGAATGCTGGCATTTTGTGAGAAGGGCAACTAATGCCACTGAAGAATTTGCGTGGACATTGCCGACTGGGAGCCTACCTTGGAGTCTAAGTGTTCCCCTCAAACTCTACAAAATAGCACTTTATAACTAAACAAACCTGACCTGTCAAAAGCGGACCCTGGAGATTTGATGAAGCCTGGGGAGCTCCCTCGCCTTGTCCAGCACTCTCCCTTTCAGCCGTCTCTGGAAACCCCACACACTGGGAAGGAAAGCAGGCTGCGCCACGGACATGCCAACACGTCTTGCTTCGGACTTTGACATGAGAAGGAGTGTGACCATTTTGAAAGGCTGGGTGCCGCCTTCCCGAGGCTTCATGCAAAATTCCCTTCGAAATGCACGGCAGTCTCCAGTGAGCTGACAGACAGTACCGCTTTTCTATGGATCTCCAAGTGCCAGCCTCCATGGACTGCAAGGGAAAGCCCACTCAGCGTCCGACAGACAGCTCCACTCTGCTCTGTCCTAGCCCCCGAGACAGTGCTCAGTCCGTGGGCCGGGGCATGTGGGGTGTGGGAGGAGCACTTAGCGGCCAGGAGGGAAGCAGCAAGCTTTGCACTGTCCGGTCACACATCCCACAGGCTCCAGCATGTCTTCGCTGCGCCACGTAAATCTGATTTTGCTCTCAGCAGCTAAGGATGATGGTTTTTCCTTTCAGGCTGAAGAAAAACTTTGAAAAATACAAGGAAGTCATCCTGTGCATTTTAAAGAAGCGAGAAAGTAAGCACAGCCCTCTCATAACCTATGCTGGGCCTGGCTCCCTGAGAGACACTCACTGCCCATCCTGAGCCTGATTCCCTGTGGGAGTCTCCCTGCCCATCCTGAGCCTGATTCCCTGTGGGAGTCTCCCTGCCCATCCTGAGCCTGATTCCCTGTGGGAGTCTCCCTGCCCATCCTGAGCCTGATTCCCTGTGGGAGTCTCCCTGCCCATCCTGAGCCTGATTCCCTGTGGGAGTCTCCCTGCCCATCCTGAGCCTGATTCCCTGTGGGAGTCTCATTGCCCATCCTGAGCCTGGCTCCCTGTGTAACACTCCCTGCCTGTCTGGAACAATGCAAAGTAAGATAAAGAAATGAAAGCCACCCAGCATTCAAAAACATGACAAATGTTTATTATACACTGAAGGCCATACTTGCACATTGCTGGCCTTCCTGTGGATATCTGCATCCGCCATGCCTTGGGATCTTAGCAAAACACACAGCAGGTTCTCCTAGGTGTTTCCTGGGTGGACGGATGCACGGAGTCAAGCACGAGTGATCTTTTGTTTTGTTTTGCTTGTTTCAGAACTCCTTGCTCCTTCAAGACAAGGTAAGACTTCCAATTAGAAGGCCAGACCATGCAAATGCCAGATTCCCTTAGTGCCTCCTCCCTGCTTCTCTGGACAATTGGCACCTAGGAGAGTTGAGTTGCTAGTGCAGAATGCAATATTTCTAGATGACAAGAGACAGCCTTACATTTTTTCTGTGACCACACCAAAGAAATCTCCCAGCCTTCTGGATGGACAAGTGACCTTTCCCCAAACACCCCTACAGTGGTCCCCGAGAGGCTGGGTGAGCTAGTGTATCTGCTCCTCCTGCCTCTGTCTTCCTGAAGAAACGTGTCTTTTATTCCTCAGCCACACTGTGCTCCAGATTTCCACCCCCCACCCCTCCCATCCTTCCTGAGACTTCCCCTGCCCCCACCCCCCACATCTCTCCACCCCTCCCTCAGGCAGCTTCATTTCTCCCCTAGAATTGTAATCTCTCTGGCCTCTCGTCTTCTCCTCTTTCAGGCCTCCCCCACATTGTTTCCAGCATAATCTTTTTGATTATCATCGGCCTTCCATTGCCTTCAGGGAAATGTCACTCTTCTTACATAGCCTGAAAGACCCTCACATTTTCCTCCCCAGACACAGTGGCCGGGTTTCCCGCTCATCCATGGGACTGTTACCCACCACCTCAGAGCCTCTGTGCTGGCTGCCTACCTGCCTACCCAGATAGCTCTTCGGCCTGATCCCCTACTTCATTCTGGACTCTGCTTAGGTCTCACCTTCTTTATAAACCAGTGAACACGGGATCTCTGTGCTGAGCCTGATGGCAGGACCACTGGAGCTCTCTTACGAGGTCACCCTTGCCTGGCGGCTGAGTGAACCAGAGCTGCTCTGGAGAGCATCCTGGCTAGTGCTGCTGGGTGCTGGGCAGATCCTTGATGTCAAGGGGCAAATTCTGGGCAAGACAGACCCACTCTGGAACCTCCGTGGCCTTGGTGCCAGAGAAGGAGAAGGGGGTAGTCAAGAAAGCAGGGAACTGACTCAGGATGATTGAGCGCTATTATGGTGGGAGGTGCTATAGAAGCACTCCAGAATGGACTACTAAGTCGGGGTTGGGAAAGAATTCACCCCTTTAACAGGCGGCCCAAGGACTTTAGAGTCTACCTGTTAAGATTGGCCTATCATGGAGGATGCCCATGGCGGGGAGGCTAGTCATGGGAAGTTTAGATCAGGAGGGTGAATTATTGAGCTACTTAATTCAGAGACTCAAGTCCATGGTGTGGACTCTCTTCCCCACACATGCACAAACAGCCATGAGGCCCAAGGGAGCTGGAGCGGATGGGCCTTGGCACTTGCTCTCAGAGAGTCAGGACTCAGCTTCCGGTTCCCTCTCAAGATGACACTCGGTCGCCAAGGCCAGGGCGCCCTGACCTCACTCCAGCAGCAGACTCACTGCCACTCTCTGATTCAAGTACCTCTGGCACAATGCCAACGAAAATCACAAAACAAAGGCTCAGAGAGGCCACAGTGGCTTACCCAAGCTGGTGCTGCCACGCAGCAGAAGAGCCACTCTCATGCCCAAGAGTGCTGAGCCACACTCAGGGCTGGTCTTCTTGGCATGTTCAAGACTGGCACAGGCTGGTGTGTGTAGAGGGAAAAGCAGCGGCTTGTACATCTAGGTCTGGTCTCCTCGCCAGAGCTAGGGCACAACGGGAGGGAGGAATCACCCCCTTCCATTTCCATAGTGGTGGAGGCACTGTGTCCCACCACGATTCTCCCAAGGGGCTATCCCCAAACAAGAAACAGCTCTCGGCAACTCAGCATCCAGAACGTAGCAGCAGATGTCTATTATGCACTGAAGGTACTTGCTCATTGCTGGCTTTTCTGTTCCAGCTGGGCTGTAGACATCTGCATCCATCATGCTGTGGCATCTTAGCAAAGCACACAGTAGGTTCTCCCAAGTGTTTCTTGGGTGGATGGATGGATGGATAGACTCAAGTACGCATGATTTTTTTTGTTTGTTTGTTTGTTTCAGAATTCACTCCTCTTCTTCATCCTCCAAGCGAAGGTAAGACTTCCAATTAGAGGATCATGCAATAAAAATGGCCAGATTCCCTTAGTGCCTTCTCCCTGCTTCTGTGGATGACTAAAGCCTAGGAGGTTTGGGTTGCTAATGCAGAACGCAATATTTCTAGTTGACAAGGGACAGCCTTACATGGTCTTGCCGTGGCCACACCAAAGAAATCTCCCAACTTCCCTTAAGATGTTTAACTATTTTCATTCATTTTATTTCATTTTTAAATTTTGAGAATAATTATGGATTCACATGTAGTTCTAAGAAATAACACTGAAAAATTCTCTGTACCCTTCAACTAAACCCCACTCTCCCAAGCTAGCAGCTTGCTTATCTCTGGTACAGTATCATAACCCGGGCATTGACATGGAGAGCTGGACAAGCTGTTGATCGTGATCAGTTTTATATGCGCTCATTTGCGTGTGTGTGTATCTGTTCAGTTCTCTGCAGTTTCATCATCTGTGACCACCATATGGTCAGACTTAAGGGCCTTATTCTAAGGCAAACATATATGGCATTTTACAACAATTTTATAATGTTACCACAACCAGATTTTTATTGTTTGTTTGAAATTAGCTCATAGGTCAGTCAACAAACACATCAAAGTCCATTTCAATTTGACTTTTCTTCCTTTGGTAACCACTTAGGCCAGTGTTTAGAGTTGATGGGGAAAGAAACTGGCTGTGGTCTGCCTCTCTCTCTTTCTCTCTCTCCTTTTCCCTCTCTCTTCACTCCTGGATTTTTTGTTTTGTTTGTAATGCTACTATCTGTATAGGGACTGATGGTCTGACTTGAGCCAATCATTGCAGATAGCGATACTCTCTCTTTTCGCTTCTGGGACCAGCAATCATTAGTCGAAGAGACTTCAAAATCAGGAAAAGCTATAAAACTCAGCCCTGCTACTGGTGAAAGGAAGACGTTGGAACTTGATAGAGATTGGATGGTAAAGAAGAAGAAGGTAGGCATAGATGTGGGTGGTGTTTTCACTTTGTAAAAGATTTGTTTTGTTTGGGGTTTGGGTCACACACACACACCGGGTGCAATACACAACATGACCACAAACAGGAGGGTCTCCACTGCCTAACACCCAACCCTCATGGTCAAATAGGTTCACACCCACTCCTATGCACTCTAGGTGTGTATAGGTGTGTTTACACAGATGTTCTGTGTTCATTAAAAAGTGAGCTAAGTCTTTATTAGGATTTATTGAAATTTAGCCTGCAAGGCACCATGTTTGGCAAATAAAATGGGTTAGGATAGAGTGGAAAGGTGATTGGTGAGGTATGTTCTGTGACCAAACTAAAGTCTGTATCAAAAATGAAATGATGCAACCACTCCAGAAAACCCTTTTGTGGATCCTTTCCTGCCAAATGGCCCAGCCGCGCCGAGCCTGGGTATGTCCCTGCAGGAAGTGACGGCCAGACCGTGAACAGAAATGTCTTCATCGAAGCACTTTTCATGACAGTCAATGAGAATGGCCACCACCAGAGGAAGGGAGAAACAAAATGTGGACCACACAGACGATGGATTAGAACGCAGCCAGAAAGAGAAATGATGCTTGGATGCAATTCGAATGACCCTTGGAAAAATGCTGAGCAAATATTTTATGACTGAACTCCTGTGAAAGCCACAAGGATGGAGAAACCAGAGGTGATCAGTGGCTGCCAAGGCCGGGCCCTGCTGGCACAGTAGGTTACACAGATGGCTGCTAACTACAAGGCCTCGCGTTCAAAGCCACCAGCTGTGCTCCAGGCGGAGTGCAGGGTCCGGGCCTGTAAAGATGGACAGCTTCAAGCTGACCGGACTCAGCCACACCCCAGCACCCCCATAGGTTACAGACAGTGACTTGATGGCAGTGAGTTTGGGGTTTTAGTCTCTTCAGCAGTGGGAAGGAAGCGAAAGGGGGTCGTTTTTATTGAGGGAACATTGGGTTTACGTTAATAATGGCGAAACATTTGGAGAAAAGATAACTATAATAGTGTCACAAGAAAAAGACAATCAATGCCCTAGAATTTTATGTGGATGGTAGTCCATTTTGTCCTGAGAATATTTGGGTGGGGATGTTTTCATCACAATTAAGAAAATGAATCAATAAGGTTTTTCTCTGTGTTGTTTTATTACTGTTGTGGGTTTTTCATTTGTTTTTGTTTTGTTTTTCTGGCTATGAAATCTACAGATTACAGATAAATCTACAGGTAAATCTACAGAGACAGTAGCTGGATGAATGGTATCTTGAAGGACCATCAGGAGAGGTTGGGGGGAATTGGGGAGCTAATCACAATGAATACGAGAAAGAAGGTATGCTCTACAGTTGACTGTGGTGATGACGGTATAACTCTTTTCACTATGATTAGCCTATTGAATGGTAAGAATGCGAATTGTCTGCCAAGAAAACTCTTTTCAAAATTGAATTGCATGCTCTCTTTTAAAGACCGACACTACAGAGTCATAAGTGAAAAACGAGCTGCCACTGGATTAATGCTGACTCACGGCGATCTCATGTGGGTCAGAGCAGAGCTATGCCTCACTCACAGGCTTCCCAGACTAATTTTCTGCAGTTGATCACCCGGTTTTTCTTTCACGGCATCTTGGTATGAGCGCACACTGCCAACATCTTGGCTCTCTGCTGAGAGGTTAACCATTTGCACTCCTCCAGGACTGCTGGTGATTGAAAACTAGTCTCCTCATCCCGTTACAGTGATTCGGAGCGACCTGGAAACTAGGTCTGAGGCTCAAAAGAGGATTTTTGAGAAAAAGAGGTCACAATGGGCTATCACCTATTTAATTTATTTATGCACTCAATAAATATTTATTAATCACTTTCTATGGACCCAAGCACCATTCTGGAGGTTGTAGAGACAGGGGTGAACCAAACACAGCCCGCATTCTCAAGTGGACATAAGGACAATTTGCTAAAATACTATTGAATGCTGTGGCAGTATGAGTAGGTGGCCTAAGACAAACACGGCCTCAGGAGCTTTGGAGATGAAAGCCTGCGACTGAGTTCCAAGGGCCCTTGGTCAAGTGGCATCTGAGGCAAGATCTTCTGAGAAAGAGCTAGCAGGGGGGACAAGCTCAGCAGGGCCAGACGTGTGTGAAGGGCATGAAGCTCCAACGGCATCGGTGAACAGGGGAAGGAGGGAAGGAATGGAGGTTAGGTGGGACCATCAGGTGGTACATTGTGGCTCATAGGAAGACTTAATACTTTACCCTAAACATGATCTCTTAATGGTCAAGTAGCTAAAGCACATGGAAGAAAGAGTGAAGTCAAAGAGCTGAATAGAACTTTTCAAAGGGCAACTGGGAAAGACAGTCAAATGTCATAATTCTAACAAAATGTGCAAACACCGAGAGTTAGAAGAAAAAATGGAACAACACACTTAGCATCTCTTATTGAAATTCAAGCTTGGAGTTGCAGTGCTTGACAAAGTCTATAGGAAAAATATTGAATGATGCAGGAAGCATCAAAAAAAGATGGAAAGAAAAAAAAAAGATGGAAAGAATTCACCAAGTTACTGTACCCAAAAGAAATGGTCAACATTCAGTCACTTCACTAGGTAGACTGTGAGCAAGAGCCAGAGGTGCTGAAGAAAGACGTGCAAGTTGCATGGAAAACAGCCAAAAACAGGGCTCCAGGTATTGACAAATTACCAATTGAAATGTTTCAACAGACTGAAGAAGCATGAGAAGTGTTTACTCGTCCATGTCAAACTTTGAAAGGCAGCTACTTTCTGAAAAGTAGATTGAAAACTGACTGAAAAGAGATTCACATTTGCACCCATTTCAAAGAAAAGTAGTCCAACAGAATGTTCAAATTATAAAACTATCATTGAAAACACATGAGTAAAAATTTGCTGAAGATCATCCAACAAGAGAGGCAGCAGTACATTGACAGGGAGCAGCCGGAGGGTTCAGGCCAAATTCAAAAGAGGATGTGAAACAAGGGATACCATTGCTGATGTCAGATAGATTTGGGTGGACACCAGAAAGATGTTTACTTGTGTTCTCCTAGGCCAAGGTCTTTGACTGTGTGGTGGTCATAACAAAGTATGTGTAACTTTGAGAAAAGGGGGGATTGCAGAACACTTTATTGTGCTCTTGCCGAATCTGGACATTGAACAAGAAGGCAGTTGTGTGAACAGAACAAGGGAAGATGACATGGTTTAAAATTAGGAAAGGTATGCATCAAGGTTATACCCTCCACTTATGCAATCAATGTGCTGAACAAATCAGCAGAGAATATGGAGTGCATGAAGAAGAATTCAACATAAGGATTGCAGGAAAACACATTGACAAACCTTGTTTGTTGAAAATGAAGAGAACTTGGCTGAGCCCTGGTGGTGTAGTGGTTGTGTGTGGGACTGCAGCCCACAGGGTTGATGGTTCAAATCCAGCAACAGCTCTCTAGGAGCAAGGCTGGGCTTCCTACTGCCACCAGGGCAGTGATGCCCAAGGGGGGGAATAAAAAGAAGAAAGTGAAGAGAACTTAAGGCAACTATGGATGTAGATCGAGGATTGCATCCTTTGGTATGGATTACAATTCAATGTAAAGACCAAAATCTTCATGCCTGAACTAAGAGGTAACATCGTGACAAATGGGGGTACGGTGTGGGCGGTCAAGGATCACATTGCTTGGACCTGCAAGCCAGGCTCTTAGAAGCTGTGGTCAAGAGATCCAAAAACATGCTGAGCTGGGGGAATCGGCTGCACAAGCCCTCTTCAGAGCACTGAAATGCAAGGATGTATCAGACCCAAGCCATGGTATTCTCAATTGTCTCATCAAAGAATAAACCCAACTCTTGGCCATGCAGTCAGTGCTGAGTCACAGCAAGCCCCTGTGGGTCCCGAGTCTGTAACTGTCTCTGGGATTAGGAAGTCCAGCCTTCCTCCCACTGAACTACTGGTGGTGGTGAATTGTGGTGCTGGTAAGGAATATTGAAAGTGCCGTGGTCTACCAAAAGGACCACCTCCTCTGCCATGGAAGAAGTTTCCTCCTTAGAGGCCAGGGTGGTGAGACTTTATCTGATGTACTTTGACCATGTCCTCCCTGGAGAAGGACGTGATGTTTGGTAAAGTAGAGGGGTGGCGAAAGAGAGAAATGTCCTTCATGAGATGCATTGACACCGTGGCTCCAACAAGCATAGGAACAGTTGTGGGTGCTTCATTCTGTTGCGTGTAAGGTGACTACGAGTCAGAAATGACTTGAGGGCATCGACCAACAGCAAGAAAAAAGGGGAGTGAGAGCAGGAGAGAAGCCTTGTCAGACTCAATCTTCCTTGGGGCAGCTGTGTGGAGTGTCGCAGCCGGAAGCTGAGTTCAGAGGCCTAGTGGTGAATCTGGCCAGAGATGGTGATAATCCCCCTTAGAGTAGGAGCAATCGAGGAGGGGAGAGGAGGTCTGATTTGGCATGTTCTCTTTGGGTTTTATGTTTTTGAGAAAGAAGTGAACAAGAGGACTTCCTATGGAGTTGGCTACAGGTGTTAGAGAAAGGAGGCGTCTACGAATTTTGGCATGAGGAACTGGCATATGCTGTTGCCCATTTGTTTACAAAATCAGGGAAGGCTAAAGATAATCACTGAGTCCTGACATGGTATACTGAAGCACTCCCACTACTTGTCTGTCACTTGGTCATACTTCAGTGGGGCTCATGTTTCTGGATACTGGAAAGGAGGACCGATACCAACAGGTTCACCCAGGGCTCAGCTTCCTGACTAAGGAAGTTACTGTGGATCATCGCGGAACATTGTTTGATGATGGCTAAAAGGTGAGCACTGTGAGGGTGCAGACCCAGCAGGACCTGGCAACACTGTGTTCAGAGGTACGAAGGGTTGCCATGCATTGGCGCTGATGTGATTGTAACTAACAACAGAGACACATATAATGTAATATTTGAGACAACCATGTGGTAGTTACTTAAGGAAAACAAAGTCCAGGACAACTTAAAGAACTGTCACCATACAGAACTATCACCTCCTGGTGACCAAGGAGGACAGAAGCATGGGGCCCAGCCAAAGGGAGGCCCGAGGTCAAGACCACCTGTTCAGAGTCCCAAGAGCCTGCCTCCCACTGGGCAATGTTATGTTTGCAATTTAGCCTCTCAGGTGGAAGCACGTTGTTCCACTGAAAAGGTCTTCACCCCATTGGGATCAGCAAACTATGTCCTGGGAAGCAGCCATGAAGAAATTTAAGACGCCTTTGAAGTACTAAGAAGCCAAGTTGTCACCCTGATGACTAAAAGACATCTGATCCCAGTCAGGAATGTTGTATTTTTATTATTATTTTATTATTGCCCATTTTATTTCACGCCCAAACTGGAGCATGCAAGAGGAAGGCAGTGGGAGAACGGGTGCACGTTGGGCCTGGGGAATGTGGAACTGTGGTGCTGTAGCAGAATATTAAAGCTACCGTGGCAGTCTCGGGTTAGTCGCTGAGCAAGGTAAACACGGGCTTCCTTATGCTTAACCCCTCATCTACAGTAAGCAGTCACGCATTTTTACCACCTCAAAGATGCTGCTTCTAGGGGCAGCTCTCATGTGTCTCCTGACCCCACAGTGCCTTTGGACAGAACCAAAGCCTCTTTTCAAATGTCTAGTCCCCAGCAGAGTGGGAGCGTGACAATCATGTCAGCTTGGTCAGTAAGCACAAGCTGATCTTGCAATTGAGCAATCGGCCCTTCCTGGGAATTGCCAAAAAAGAATAAATCGGTCTTGGAAGAATTCTCCTTTGAACCAAAGATGATGAGACTTTAGTACCTTTACTTAGGACACCACGTCATCAGAAAAGGCCAGGTCCCAGACATGGACATTATGTTTGGTGACATCGAGGTTCAGAGCAAGTCTGAGGAACGTGGTCTGACAGTCACAGAAACACAGGGGTCAAGCAGAGCGAGAGTCAAGAAGACGGCCCAGGCCAGGCAGCGTTTCAGTGCGCTGTGCCTGAAAACTCTAAGAGTCGGAGCTGACTCATAGCAAGAACCACCAAATGGGGATACGAGTACTCTAGAAGTCCACTGTATTGTGACCGCGTGTAGGCAATGAGCTGGCCACCTGTCTGCTGAAACATCATCACCTAATGTGGCAGTTGTCATTCTGACGCCCAAACTCCTGGGCTCACAGAAGCGGTGCCCAGGAGATACTATCCAACACCCTCCCCCAAGCAGCAGCTTCTCAAATATTTCCTTGAAGAGACTGTTTGGCTGTGAAACAGCATCTTCTGGAAATCCCTGGTGTGGGAATTCCCAGGATGGGAATAATCAGATAGGATATAAAATAGCCAGAAGAATTCTTCCTGTCGCAAACACCCAAGGGACTAGGGTATGTAGATATAATTAAAGCGACATCTTCTTCAATGCAGAGCAGTGTGTGAAAGAGAGTAGGGCATAACCACTGCCAGAAACCAAGAGGAAACTCAAAACGGGAATGCAGAGGGTTCAGCTAACGATCTGAGTTCTACTAGGTGGGGGAGATGGAGGTAGAAGAAGAGAGTGGTGTTTCTTGTCAATTTGGGGCTTGTTTTGTTTTTTGCCACCATCACCAATATTTCCCAAACTTTGTCAGCACACCAAACAAACTCAGTACCCACTGTGATTGATCGTTAGGCTTTATATGGATTTGGCTGGGCTAGGAGTCTCAGTGGCTTGGCAGATTAACACCTAGCAATTCCTCATGACCTGGACTAGCACAAGGTAATCACAGCCAATTTGTTGTAAGCCTGCATAAGGGTATGATTAGGTGGAATGTGATACCCTTGTCTAGATCAGAGTCTTGATGCAATTGAAAGGAAGTTTCTTTGGAATGTGGCTTCCTTCCAACAGGAGTGGATGCTGTGGGAAAGTTTTGCTTGGTCTAGATCCTGCACCTGGCTCACCAACTCTTTGGATATGAGTCAAAGGCCTACCCTATTGCCTGTCAATCCTGAGAGGTATCAGTGGCCTGCCATCTGACCTGTCTGCCTTGAATCCATTCACCTGCAGTCCTTAGCCTGACCTGCTGACCTTAGATTCATAGGTCGGCAGCTTCCTTCCAGCTGATCTTGGGTCCGTCAGCTCCCACAGGTATGTGAATCAGGCTAAGCCTCCAGCTTGCCATTTGGCCCACAGACTTGGGGCCTGCCTAGATGCAGACTGCCCTGTTTCTACAACTGTGTGACCCATTTTCTTCATGTACATGGATCTATATATGTGTGTGTGTAAGCACCACTGACTCTGCTTCTCTAAAGAACTCACCGAGACACTCACTAAGCCACAGCTCCAGTTTAACACTGATGTGGGGACACGTGCAGCATTTGTCATCCTGACCCCACACTGGGCCACAAGACGGCTCTCAGCAACTGTGGAAGAGCTGAGCTGCAGTTCTCCCGACGCCCCTGCTGTTGCTCCTTGTGGGCTCAGCAGCAGCAGACAGGCATTACCCAGCTTCAAGAAACGCTCTGCAGGCCTCCAAGCGCCCTCCCCACAGCCAAGATGCCCGAAAGGAGGGTCGGCGAGGCTGAAGGGGCGGTGAAGGGAGAACCCAAGAGATGGGCGAGGTGGTTGGTGAAACCTGCAAAAGTGGGGACGATGCCAAAAAAGACAAGAGGGATGGATAGATCTGCAGACCAAAGAAAGGCCAGTTTTCCCGGTGCCTTCGCTCTGAGCCGTGAAAGGTTAAAGATTCCGGTGTGTACGTGAACTGTATGTGGCGTTAAACTGCGAATTAGTGGAACTTAAGATGTAATCGCTTATCAACATTTGAAGATAATGAAACTTCACAACCCCTTAGAACTTATTGCTTCCAAGATTAAATTCTGGAAAGTCACTGGAAGTCAGAAAAGAATTGTATCAACATGCCATTTAGGATTTTGGCACGTGCATTAAGAATTTTGTACAACTTGACACAAATGATGTATTGAATGTTATAAAGAGCTGTAAGATCCCCCAATAAAGTCATTGGTTAAAAAAAAAAAAAAGAATTGTGGACAAGTTGTTCATAATGTCTCTGTACTGAACTCAAAACAACCAATAAAATTCCACTTACAAAGGAAAAAGGAAGAAAAATGCAGATCTCATGCAGACTATGGTCTCTTCCCCTCATGCAGTTTAATAAACAATTACAATCAGATCACCCAGAGCACATTATACACCTTGCACATTTGAAAACATGCCTCTAAGTAACTAGTGTCACTTAGAAATATTTTTTGGAATTTGGAACGTATTTTAAAAACAAGTGGAGATGGAAAGGAACTACCTCTATTCATCAGGAAAAATGTACAGCCTCAGATGCCCCAGTGGAGGAGGAGGAAGACGGCGGAGGGGACAGGCAGGAGCAGCGTCCTGGGCTGTCACCAGAGGAAGAAGGAAACTGAAAAGCGGTGAGCTCAGCATTCCACCTAAGGATCAAGGAAGATGACAGAGGCAGCTGGCCTAAGTGACAACAATAAAAGCAGGCATCAGCACCATACGGAATAAGGAACTAATGGAATCAGCAAACAGAAGACTGGTTCTTTGAAAAGACTGCGCGGAAGAACCTCTGGACAAGGTCGGGGTTTTTTTGTTTTTGTTTTTGTTCTTCTTGAATGCTTAAAAGAGAGAACAAGAAAGAAAAGATGGAGATAGAATGAAAAATTAAGGTAGGGGCATAACAATAGATATTTTGGAGATATTAAAAAGGTATTATGCAAGGGTTGAGCCCCAGTGGCGTAGTGGTTGTGCGTGGGACTGCGGCCCACTGGGATGGAGGTTCAATTCCAGCTCACAGGAGCAAAGGCTGGGCCCTCCTCCTCCCACCACCAGAGGGCAGTGATGCCCAAAAAAACAAACAAAAAAAAGGTATTATGCAAATTAATATTATAGCAATCATTTTGAAAATTTACATGAACTTAGTTTCTTTTTCAAAAAGACAAGTGACTAAACTTATCCGAGAAATTTTTTAAGTGGCTAGACCAGTAAATCATTAGAGTGACTGAAATACTAGTCTAAAACCTGTTACACACACACACACACACAGACTGGCCCAGCCCCATCTCTCCCCTCTCCAGGCAGGAGCGTGGCAGCTCTGAGGTGTGCCCTATCTAGAGCTCCCAGCAAGCACTGAGGCAGGGGTGGGTGCTGTGGGACTGGCCTGGGTGTGGACAGGACGGTCTGTGAGCGTTCCCAGGACAAAGAGAAGGGGGTGCAAAGCACTCCAGCAAAATGTTCTTGGAACGGGGACAAGCGGCACGCTTTGCACTTTTCATTTTCTCCCCAGGGACACCAAGGTGATGGAAAAATCATTCTCTACCCAAATGGCAACATCTTCCAAATCCTCTTTCCTGATGGGACGGGCCAGATACTGTATCCACTATCGATTGGGCCGGGCCGGGTCTGCTGGTTGAGGGATCTCCCTTTTCTCCAGAAGCCAGGGGACAGCCTGTGCCTTAACCACCTCCCAGTTATCCATCAGGAAACCTGGCTATGCTCATCTCCAGTATCTTGGCTGAAAAGTTCACGTACATCATTCTGGAAGACAGTGAGACCATGTGCATGCGGGCCCTGGTCAACAACTCCGGCCATGCCACCTTCTACAATGAAAACGGCACGATCTGGTAAGTCGTGGCCACCCTGTGTGTCCAAGTAGAGCCATGCTGCGTGGGGGGGTTCTACACCTGGTTTTTCAGAAGGCACCTCTGGGTGACCTCAAACCAGCAACCTTTGGGGTCCCCCCTCAAACTCCTAAGCTTGCATCAGCATTTGTACCCCCGAAGGAATACAAAGTTTGGGCCTCACATCCCAAATACTCCCCGCTGGTAGAATTGCAGTTGCCCTTTGGTTCCCAGGATGTTCTGTCTTCCTGCCTCCCCAGCTAAGTTGCTCTCTGTCTCTCTGAATCTGTTCATCCACTTACCCTTGGAAATAGGAGGTGGCTTTAAAGTGAGACTAGGGGGAAGCGATGTCCATCCCTGTGTGCCCCCACCTCCCCCGCAGGGAAGCAAGAGTCACCCCGCACAGAACAGCCCCACGCTGTGGCTCACACCCTAAGAACCTCTTTTGAGAGTTGCTTTAGAAAGAGCCAGCCCTCCCGGTTCTGGGCCCTCCAGGAAGAAGGCTCACAAGGGCTTTGGGGAGGCCTGCAGGGTGTGGAGAATTCACAGGATACAGGGCTCAGCAATGCAGCCTCTCAGACTTCACAGCAAACGGTCCCGGTTCCTGAGTCCCCGCTGCTGGTAACAGTGAAGAAGTTTAGGGAGCCGGCTCAACGACACCTAGGCTCTTCAAGCCATTTCTCCAGCTCCTTTTGGGAAAGTTGGCTGTCGCTTCAGGATCCCCGCCCCCCTCCCTTGATCACTAACCAAAGTATGGGAAGTTCAAACCCAGGCAGAGGGGACTTAGCAGAGGGGCCTGGAGACCTGCTTAAAAAATCCCTCCTGCGGAAACATGCACGGTCCCGGAGGTGATGGCCATGGCGTGGGAAATGCTAATTACCTGGGATCAGCTCTCTACTTTCTTCCTGATTAACTTTTTTTGTTTGTTTTGGTAATTCCAAAAGCTTTTTTTTTTTTTTTTTCACTCTCTCAACCTTGGATTTGAGGATGATTTTCTCAGCTAAGGGTTTTTCCAACTCCATTCCCCGGCTGGCACATGTTCTGGGGTGGGGTGAGGTGAGGATTGGTGTGAGTGGAAGAGGAGGGGCAGGAAGCACAATGGACACCAGGGCCCCTGCTGGTTTTCATTTGGGTCTCTTTCCCCCGCCCACCCCACCCTCCACCCCCTGCCTCCATGGAACTGAATGTCAGAGCCAGAGGGACCCTGGAGAAACCAGCCTCCTGAGGGAAGAAGTCACTCTGGTGTTGATGCAGAATTTGGCACCAGGACTCCCATAAAGTTACTGAAGAGAAGTTCTGTGACCTTCTTTAAAATCATCAGACAAGGTGTATAAGAGTCTCGGTTTTCCACATGGAAGGAGTAGGATGAGGCTCAAAGCAGGGCTGAGGGCTGGGCAGGGGAACCTTGGAAGCTTCCAGCAATGGCCGGTGGGCCACCTCGGGGAACCGGCAGCATATCTCCCTGAGTGTCTATGTCTTCTGAAAGTGGCAGTTTCCAAAAGCTGGCAGCAGCTGCCCTCCCAGCCCCACCGCAAAGGGTTTTGTTTTCCACTTGAGGCTGTTTAAATAGGATAAAGACAGAAGTCCCTCAGAAACCACCCCATGACCTCCTTCAAATTCCCCAGAGGAACCTATGTGCGGGCAGGTCTGTGCTGGCCGCAGGCTCCCCCGGGCTCTGGGGAAGCTGTGATGGGGGGAAGCTATGGGGTGCAATGGAAGAACACCTGGGTCTCCGCGCAAGATGCAGAAAAGCGTCCTCCCTCATCGTCCACCTTTCCTCTTGGCCTGCTACCTTTTTGTCCTTGGAAACCTTTCCAGAAACCTGCTAACCATTTCATGACTGGTGAAGCTGGGCAAACACCAATAGCTCGCTTCCCTCACCCTGTAGGCAGTTGGGCACTTCTTAGAAGGTCCTCACCCCATTGAAGTGGTCAGCAGCTGAGCCTGTCCTCCAACCGCTTGCCCCCTTTCCACACAGCCCCACACCACCCCCGCCATACTCTTCCTTCCTTCAACCACCACTGTGCAGTCACTCCGGCTCATGGTGACCCTGCTGGACCAAGCGAGTAGAACTGGCCCTGAGTTTCCACGGAAACAGACTGCCACATCTTTCATGTAGTGGGCTCAAACTGCCGAAATTGAATGACTGGATGAGGGGTGTCAGCAGGACTGGGCCGCCCCAAAGATACTGGGGGATGACCCTTCCTGACCTGTCCCAGCTTTTTGGTGGTCTCAGATTCCTGACATCACCTTCGCATGCTCAATTCCCTCCATCTCTCCTCCTAAGACCCACTTGACCTCAGTAAGCCCTTGTGATAACTCCGCCACCTGCAAAGACACTCCCGAACGATGGTCACTGTCCTGGGTTGAGGGGTTAGTGTCTCAACCCAGGTTTCCAAAGGACACACCCCTGAAGAGGGGTGAAGACATACCCCTCCACATGCAGTCCCTTTCTGGATGTTTTAGATCCCATTTTCCTGAGGGCACCTGAACCCCCAGGTCTGCACCCCCAGCCAGGGCGAGCCCTCTAATGTCAAGGGATGGGGAGCTCTGAGGGGTGCTCGCCTCTCCAGCAGTGGTAACTAGGACATTCTAATCTTTGACACGTCATTGCTATCCCTAACCTATCCCTGCATTCCAGTCAGTTCTGATGCAGGGCAGCCCTACAGGACAGGAGAGAACTGTCCCTGTGGGTTTCTGAGACTCTTTTTGGGAGTAGAAAGTCTCATCTTCCTCCTGCAGTGTGGCTGGTGGTTTCAAACTGTAGACTTTGTGGTTAGCAGCCCAACAAGACATAACCACTCCACCACCAGGTGTTATTTCTATAGATACTTCCAGCAACCCTTTGAACGAGGCACTCTTGTTAGCGCCAGTTAGCATTTGAAAACAAAAAACTAAGACATGAAAGGTGAAGTACATGAAAGGTTAAGTCCAAAGCCCACACAATTTGCAGCTGGCAGAGCCAGGTTTCGATCCTGGAGTGTGACCCAGGTCTGGGATGCACCACTCTGCACTCCTGCCTTGTTTCCACAAAAAGGTTTGCCAGAGGCTGTTCCACAGTCCTCTATGCCCACAGACAAAACCCCCAAGCCACTCCAACCCGTACATGCAGATGGTCTGCGGAAGCCAAACCCCATCTCCTCCTAACTACCGGTCTCCACCCCAGTTCCCAGATAGGGTGCCAATGGGACCCCCAAACAGATGAAGGTCTGACTCCTGTACCCGTGAACGTGAGTCCGTTTGGAAACGGGCGTTTTCTTTGATGCTGGAGTAGGGGAGTCTGAGACCTAATCCTGCTGGCTGGTGACCTAAAAAAGAGGAGCGAGATGGCGGGGGAGAAGACAGTCCATGAAAGAACCCACTACGAGCTCAGGAACACTGAGGAACAAATGCTGAGGGCTGCCAGAGCCGCCGGAGACCAGTGAAGACCTTCCCCCGCAACCGACCCACTGACACCCCGGCCTCAGACTGCTAGCTCCCCAGACCATAAATCCTGCCTTCAAAGCTGCCCCCCAGCCAATTTCAAGGACAGCCTTGGCCACCGAGGCAACAGGAGAGGTGATGCCGCCTTTCAGGAGCGCTGAGATGATGGGGTTCAGAAGGCAGAAATGAGGGTCAAGATGAGACAGTGTGCCTGGTGAGCCCCTGGTGAGCGGGGCCTGGGTGGGACCAGGGAGAAGCGGCTCAATCTAGTTCCTCACCTGGCACGGATGCAGGTGCCAGCGCAGGGCTGGCAGCAGAAATTCCACTGCAGAGCTTTCATTTCCATGGGGGAGGACAGGCCGTGGGTTGCTGTCCCAGCCCATAGCGACCTCACGCACACAACAGCACCAGGCGTTGCCCTGTCCTGTGGGAGCCTGTTGTTTCAGCCCCGGTCAATCCATCTCCTCTGTCTCACTGCCTCTCCACATTCCCAAGCGTGCCGTCCTCCTCCAGGGACTGGTCTCTCCTGACGTCCAAAGTCTGTAAGATGAAGTCTTCCTTGCCTCTAAGTCTAAGGAGCACTCTGGCCATATGGCTTCCAAGAAGTATACAACCTGCAGGGGGGTCTCACTATTCACCTGCAAGCAGCCTTAGCAAACACAGAGCCAGCCTCCGGCCGGGAGCCAGTGACATTATCTACCGCCCCGGGCATGTGCGTGGACAGCTTCGAGGTTGCAGATGATAAATAACCCATGAGGGGACCCTGGTTTGTAGTGAAGGACAGGACGAAAGGGATCCAGGCACGGGGCTGAGAGATCTGGGGGTCTCCGCTCCCCAGAGCTGCCCTCAGGCAACATCACAGGCAGGAGGTTAGAGGGGCAGAAGCGTAACTCCTCCACTCTGGAGGATTGATGTCCAACTCAGGGCCTGGGCTGTGCCAACTCCCACCCTGGCCCCTTGGCTGCTAGACAGTCTTTAGGCACACACACACACACACACATCCTGCCGTACCTGTGTGGGTGCATGGGCATGGTGTGGCCTCCAGTCCGACTTCTTTTCTAACTCAGCAGGGATTTGATGTTGCACTGCCCAACGTGGATATGTCCTCATTAACATTAAATAAAGAACACCCTGTTTTCAGGCAGAGCCCTGCCCACGAGTGAAAGGGTAACATGGATCTGGGAGCGGGGACCCTTCAGTCCATCACAGGGGTCAGAGGGGCTGATCCTGCAGGGCCTGTCTGAGGAGGAAACGTTAGAGGCTTAGTCTCTAAGGGGTAAGCAGGAGACAAGCCTGCCCAGGGTGGGAAGAGCAGAGTTCACAGCCCACGAGGGAGGGAAGCGCAGGGGTGAAGCAGACACTGATGGGGGCGGGAAGAGAAGGGGGTCAGACTGAGTAGGAGGCTGCGGAAACCTAGAGCTCAGGATGCCCTCCACACACACTGTAATGTCTCCCGCCTGCTGACCACCTGAGGGCCGTTTTGTGGGCTGAGGAGGAGAGGTGAAGAAAGAGAGGGGACGGGGTTCTCTGGACCAGGGCGAGGCTGTGGGAGGCCCGGCTCCAAGCTGGGCTCTGACCTCCGGCCTGGCTTCCTGCTCTAGGCTAAGCCTGAGCCACAATCTGGGCTACTACTTCCCCGGAGGCTGCAGCTCCAAGGCCTGGAACTGGTGGGACCTTAGCCGGCACACCCACGCGCCCCCGCTCAAGCCCATCGCGCTGACCATCAACAGCTACATCCACGTCCTGATCCGGAACCAGGACCAGATCCTCTTCTCCTTCCTCAGCCCCCAGAACCAGATGCACTTGAACCTGGGCACCAAGTACAAGGTAAGGGGGCGGGCCCCTAGAGCCCACCTGCACTCAGGTACCTGCTGGCTCCACTGACTTCACCCCAGACCCCTAAGCCAGTTTCAGCTGCGGCCCCGCCCATGGGAGAACACCTGTGCTCAAAGCTCAGCACCAAGTCCACGCAGGTGTGCATTGGGGGAGCGGATAGAAAGCCCCGGTTTGGGACTGGCAGCCCAGGTGTGTCCCCTGGAGAGGGGGCTCCAGGGACTGCTGAGCGGTGGGCACCGAGGGCTGTCGCCGGGGGTGGGCGAGGTGTGAGGGCCGTGCCCCGCCTCACCCAGTCTCCCGTGGATTCCCCCAGCACGTCAGTCCAGAGGTGCTGAGCCAGATGAAGAAGACAAGACTCTGGGAAATGGAGTCCATCTCCACGGTGCAGAAGCTCCAGATCCTCCTGGGGAAGATGAGCAAGACCCTGGGCCTGACGTCCGAGCACAGCCTGGAGCCCTTCGTGCGCGACGCCAGGGCTTTGCTAGAGAAGGGTTTTCCGAAGTCTGATCCAGGGTAAACCCGCCCCCCCCCCCATTGTGAATCTCACCAACAGGGAGCCAGCCCCGGGAGCCCCAGGACAACCCCGCGAGACCCCCGCTGGTCTTTTGAGAGCCCGTCTGTCCCGGCTCCGTAGTTCACCCTGAGACTTTCCCAAGTCACTGGCCAGCACAGTAAAGGTGCCCCCTCAGGCTGGCTCACCAGCCTAGACCTACGTTAGGATGGGGCACGTAATACACGTGCACTCCTGTGCTCGCTCGCTGGGTCTCATCTCTCTCTCGCGCGCGGGCGTTTCTTATCCACACGTTCCTGTGTGGCCTCCCGTGTCTCTGCTCTCACTTGGCACACGGGTCGGCCGTTCAAGACCCAGCTTTGCCACTTGCTGGCCGTGTGGCTTTGAGAAAGTCGTTTGACAGCTCCGTTTCCTCATCTGAAAATGAGCCTCGCAATCGTGCCGACCACACACTCGAGTCACGCGCATTGAATTCGGGGTGCGTGTGGGGTCCCTAGCACAGTGCCGCGTCATAGAGGCTGCTCGGTGAGCGGTCCCTCCCCATCCTCAGAAGCCTGGCCCTCCCTCCCGTCCCTGGCCGTCTGTGCCCTCTTCAGACGTGCCCTCGCTTCCGGAGGCTGCCAGTCAGCTCTCTGAGGCCCGGGACCTGCCTGAGGGCGGCGGCGGCTATGTGCAGGGCAGCCTAGCCCTCGTGCAGCTCCAGCTCCCTCAGATCCGCAGCCTGCACAGTATTTTCTCTCTGTCGGAGGATCATAGGCAGCCAGGTTCACACACTGCTCAGGGATGACGACTGGGGTTACTTGACTACAAATGACAGCAATGGTGTGTGTGTGTGTGTGTGTGTGTGTGTGTGTGTGTGTGTGTAACTCCCCATCGTTAGTTGGCCTCAAGACCCTTCTGCCTCCAGCAGAACCCACGTGACAGGGTAGCACTACCCCCTACTCTTCCCAAGATGGAGACTCCTTGAAAAGCAGCAGAGGGGCAGGCCTGGCTCCCAAGGCACCTCTGGGTGGGTTTGACTCCCACCCACTGCTGTCTGGAGTCCACTGTCCCACAACCAGGGAGCGCTGCTCCGCAGCAATCAAGCATCCGCCTCCTGAGCCCCCCAGGAACTCCCCCAGGGCCTCGTCCTCAAGGCTGAGAAGGAAGACTGCCTGGGGCACCCCCACCTTCCTGCACAAACCCGGGCCTCACCCCCAACACCTCCTTCCCCAGCCCACTCAGGCAGAGAGACATCCACTCAGCAAAGCAGCCCAGCCTGCCCCAGCTCCCCAGACAGGGAGCCACAGGACCACACTCGGTCTCTCGCCTAGTGACAGGCCCCCTTAGTCCTCCTCCCATGCCACCCATGGACAAGCTGGTGCTAGGAGACGTGCCTGTTTCTCCTGGAAGCACCTCACGCCCAAGAGGAAATGGTCATCGTCCACAGGAGAGGACAGAGGCCTCAGCAAGGCCTTGAACCCAGAATGACCTTCTGGCTCTCATCCCTACTCCATCCGTCTTTTCAGGACACGTGAATTCTGCGCCTCTCAACTCAAATGACCCGCAAAAGACACTCCCAAATGAGAACACATTCAGTCTCCTGGTCTTCGCTCCCTGCCAATTTCAAATATCCCAGTGGTGTCTGATGAGTCCAGTGATCACTCCTGCCTCAATGCAGGGAAGTAAGGGAGGGTGGGACAATCATGGCTCCCAGCAGACACCTAAACCGGGGGAGGGGAGGACTTTTCAGAAGTGGAGGACTTGGAGACTTAGGCAGAGCTCTGCAGTGTGGCTTAATGCATCCTTGGGATACCCGCAGACTTCCCAGAACTACCCCTGGGTTAGGCAGGGTTCTCTAGAGAAACGAGACCAGGACACTTATGGCTAGACAGATGATAGACAGATTGACACAGTGAGAATGAATATAACAGTCACATTGTCCACACAGCATTTCAGTTCAACCCACTTGCATGGAACAGGCACTATACCAAAAGACTTTCAGCTCACGTGGACTGCCAGGTCCAAGGTCAAGGAAGCAGCCAGCAAAGTCCTCCCAGGGGCCAGGCAAGTAGAGACTGGCCACAGGCAGTAAGCAGCAGGGTGGGTCACCAGCAGTCGGTAGCTCGGTGGCTTAGCGAAGCAGGCCAGGGTGGGGCATGAAAAGGAAGCAAAGCAAGGCAAACGGTTCCACCAGCCGCGAGCTCAAGCCATGGCGAAGCAGGTCTCGAAGGAGCCTCAAGCTGTAGCATCAGGATCCGCAGGCTGCCTGGCCCACAGGTGGTGTAGCTCACAGGTTGAGGCAGAGAACTTACCAACAGCGCGGCACAAGCTCTCCCAGCATGCTACAATCACCAGCGAGCAAGAGAAACGGTGGGGGAGGAGGGGGGAACCTTGCAGAGCCATTTCTCTCTTTGCCGTCCAATCGAGCAGCAACCTGATTAATCTCACATGTTGCTATTGGCCAGGTGGGCACACTAAACCTACCACAGCTGCACACCTTCAGCTCTCCTGCAGACCAGTACACAGTCCGGTCACCGCCCCTCAGGACCACCCACATGTGTGCGAATAGAACTTGACCCACAGGGCTAACTTTTTGCTTTTAAGTTTTAAAGCCACCTTTATGACACTTCTTATGTCATTTTATTGGGGACACATGCAATCAATACATCTATTGCATGCAAAGCACATTTGAACATTTGTTGCCATCATCATTCTCAAAACATTTTCTTTCTACTTAAGCCCATGGTATTAGCTCCTCGTATTTCCCCTCCCCACCCCAGCCTCCTTCCCTCATAAACCCTTGATAATTTTATAAATGATGATTATTTTGTCATTTTGTACACTGTCTGATGTCTCCCTTCACCCACTTCCATGTTATCCATACCCCAGGCAGGAGGCCATATGTAGGTCCCCCATGCTACCCCACCTTCCCTCCACCCTTCCAGTGACACATTTTTAAAAGACAAACCAACTCCCACACACTGAAACAAAACAAAACAAAAGAAGCCAAATGAAACCTAAAAACAAAAATACCACAAACACTGGAAGCAAGCTGTTATAAGCCCCTGGGGGAGGGGAGCAGGCCAGGGAGTTTGGGTGGGGGGGGGGGGGGAACATGTTAACCAATTTACAGTGGTTGAACCAACTGGGAAGAGAGGGGGATTTCCAGATCCTAAAGCTGAAAACAATGACACTCCAGTCAGAAAAGAAGCAGATGGGTGTTCTGGAGAAGCAGGGAGTCAGAAGAGAGGGTGGGTGGCCCGCCTCACAGGATGGGAGGAGGCAGGGGGCCAAACCAAGCTGCTTGGAGTCCTCCCAGAGCCCAGAGTAAAAACAAAAACAAAACACCTCTGGCCTCCCCCGCCCACCTGCCCCTGATGAGTGCCCAAAAGGCTGAACCGTGGCAGGGAGAAGTTGCATGACCTGTTCATTTGCAGAGGGTCCCTAGAGAAACCCCAGAGCAAATGGACAGCTAGTTCCTCGCCTCACTTGGGCGTCTCTCCCTCCAGAGGGTTCTCAACAGCTGACAGAAATCCAAAGCTGATCACCCAGCCTTTCTTCTGCAGCATTTCCACCCACCTTCCGACCAGTGGCTGAGCACCCGTGGCCACAGGCTCCACCCCAGACCTGCAAGCCGTTCCCTGGAGTGGCCCTTCTCCCTAGCTCAGCCCACGCGGCCCGCCACCAACCTTCACTGAACATCTGCAGAGGGGCGGGGCACAGGCTGTAACCTCATTACCTGCCATGCTTGATATCCCCATCTTGCCAGTGGGTGATTTTTTTAAAAAGTCAAAAAAGAATTAATTTTTAAAAACGGACTCCTAGTGGCTCAATGGGGCAGGGTAGAACTGCCTCTGTGAATTTCTAAGACTGTAACTCTTTATAGGAGTAGGAAAACCTCATCTTTTTTCCTGATGAACTGCTAATGGTTTCGAACTGTTGACCTTGCGGTATAGCAGCCCAACGTGTAACCAGCGCACTGCGGCCGGGGCGACCGCTGAAATGCAGCAGTTACTTTGCTGCCGGGCAGGGAGCCATTCGTGAGCCGAGTGGTGCCACGAGGGTAGCCAACGTCGCTTGGTGCCAAAAGCTGGTTCGCATGATGCTGCCTGCGAGAAAGCTAAAAAACAAAACCGAAAAATAACTTGCCACGCGCTCCTGTCCTCGCAGACAGACAGACCGACAGCCATCCTGGAGAAGGTGGAAAGCAGGCACGCTTCCCCGGGGCCTGGCAGAGCGCCTCGGGCGCCCTCTAGCAGCAAAGCCTAGCATGACGTTCGCCGCGTCCCGCGCGGGAATCACAGCGCTGGTGCAATGGGGGTGGTTTGGGAGCGGAGGGAGAAGGCATTGATAACTGGCACAGAGCCAGGTCCGTCTCCTCCTGGCTCCAGGACCCCACGGAGGCACAGAGACACCCATCCCCGGCCTCGCCCAAGGGGAGTAAGTTTGGTCCCCAGAACAGATGCGGTGATACCAGTCCAGGACCCTGCGGCATGCAGCAAGGGGCCGGACGGAACCAATTTCTCTTTGAAGGAACGCACACCTGCTCAGAACCCTCTGGTTCTCCAGCCTCCCATCTGCCCCAGGGGCTCCCCCCACCTCCCAACAAAGCGCTGTGTGGCTCAAGTCAGGCAGTCTGCTGTTCCGTGTGCTCTGGGGTGGGTAGAGGTGGGATGGGCGTGGGGCCTACTTGAAACAGCCCTGTGCGGTGGGACTGGGGACTTTCTTGAACCAGATTTGTTGTACAGATTCCAGTATTCCCAGAGAAAGTATTGAGGGCATTGGCAGGACAGAGGAGGGATTAGCCAGCCAGCTGGGACAGAGAACGGGCAGGACTCGCTAGGAGTGGGCAGGTGGAGGGTAGGCTGCCTGACTTGGTCAACGGAGTGACGCGTTTATTCATTCAACAATTTCGACTGAGTACCTCCTCCTGTGAAGTTTGGTCCCTGGGCTGCAGTCCACAGGGAAACTAGCCGGCTCCGACCCACGGGGTGTGTTAGTGTCCAGAGAGAAGCCAAGCTCCCCTGCTCACACAGCAGCAACGAACGGTCCAAGCCACGGCTTTATTAAAGCACCGAGTGGCTCCAACAGGACTAAAGACCTTGGTGAGATCCACTTCCCTCTGGAGGCAACGTGGGCCCCTCCCTCAAGATGAGAGGGGTCATTTCTAGGGGCATGCTTCCCGTGGGGAGGGGCTGCCGCTCTGTAGATAGTCCAGCAGGTCTCAGTGTCTCAGGATGACCTCTGAGGACAGTCCTGCAGGAGGATTTTCACGAGGGTCTGCTTTCCAGGTGAAGCTGTTTGCCGAGCCAGCTCTCAGAGAGCCTTTGTTCGTGACTTGTCTCACTGGCGTCCTTTGTCCCTTCCCTTAGCAGATGGGGCAGAGCCTGGGCCTGGGTCGGCCACTGGCAGCCCTGTTCTAGGAGCGACATGCACAGCACTGAACAAAGTCACGTTCCTCGCTGGACAACCAACCAAACCAAACAAGCAAAATAAGAGGCCGCCGAGGTCTAGCTTATGAAGGCAACAGTATCATGAAGCGCCGGGAGGGGATAGCTAGGGTGGTGACATACCACTGCATGCAGTCAGGCTTCTCGCCCTTCCGCTCCCTGGACATTTTGCGCCCAGTGACTTCCATGCAGGGGGCTCTCCTGCGCACGCTCAGATGTTCAGCAGCATCCTTAGCCTCGACCAGTAGATGCAGCAGTCCCCCTGCCCACCATTCCAACAGGCCTTTGAGACACTGTCAAATGCCCTGGCCAGGTATTGGGAGGAGCTAGCTGACCCCCACCCCCACCCCCAGGTTGAGAAGTATTGATGT
The DNA here is from genome assembly GCA_004026705.1 of Nesogale talazaci. Lineage (NCBI taxonomy): Eukaryota > Metazoa > Chordata > Mammalia > Afrosoricida > Tenrecidae > Nesogale > Nesogale talazaci. Next base: position 33,913 of record PVJH01016209.1, read on the forward strand.
CCAAAAGCACAGTCGGAGAACTGCTGCGAAAATTGAAGGAGCACAACGATGCCGGACAGGCAGCACCTTGTAAGGAGGCACCAAAGTACTGCAGGGAAAGGGCAAGTTCCCAAGAGCATGATCACGAGGGTCCAGCGACGCACAAGGGACTGAAACTTACAAAGTCATGCCTTACCAGACACGAGACAAAGGTAAGAGCCCATCAACCGTGTCTTGCTAGTTGCAAAGCTCGGGTCATTTAACAGTTTAGTCAGGGAATGAGGGCCAGCCGGGTGAATGTGCTTCCTGGGAGCATGCTGTGAGAGGGAGGAGGCAGGTGGGAGGCTAGCCGACTGTTGACCTGTCAGTGCCAGATAAACAGGAAACAGAAGAAAGGAAGAGGAGGAATCTGGCCTGCATCTTCCGCAGAAGCATCTCTTTGTGCCAAGCCTCTAGCTCTTCAGAGCGCCGTCACCCTGCTGTATGTATTTGGCTTGTCGGTTTCATGGTCCGGTCTATTTCCATCCACACACACCTGAAAAGAAGTGTGGGGCGTTGTGGGGCGTTCTGCAGATGAAAGCAGGCACCCGCAGATCTCCATTTAGTTCATCTTAAATTAGTTGTTGTTGTCAGGGGCTCCAACTCCCAGGGAGGGACCTGCGGACAGCAGCAGACACTGCTGTCCCCATGCAGCCCTCATAGCGGGTGCTATGCTTGAGCCCAAGGTTGGGGATCTTCCTCCCTTTGGGCAACTGTCTACCAAGCACAATGTCTTTCCCAGGGACTGTCTTCTCCTGGGAACATGTCCCAAGTGGGAGGGCACAGTCTTGCCATTCCTGTTTCCAAGGAGCCTTTCGGATGTGCTTCTGCCATGACAAATGTGCTTGTTCTTCTGGAGACCCACCCGTGGCACCTGGAATAGTCTTCACTCAGTGTCTGATTCAAAGACATGGAGCATTCTTGTCTTCCTTGCTCACTGCCCAGTGCTCACATGGCTCCAAGTAAAATGTAATTCTTGACTTTTTTTTTTTTTACTTTATCATGATGTTACCTATTAGTCCAGTTGTGGGTATTTTTCTTTTCCTTTACAATAAGTTGCGTGCGACCCATCCTAAAGGCTGCAGTCCTTTGCTTCCATCAGCTAGTGCCCCATGTTTCCCTCACGTTTTGTCAGCAGCATATTGCCTATCATCAAAGAGCTCCCAGCTTGAGGGCTCCTCCTTTCCCCCCTCCCCGCCCCCACACACTTAATGAACCCTTCATAAGTTATAAATTACTTTGTCATAGCTTACACTGTCTGATATCTCCCTTCACCCACTTCCCTGTACCCCAGGGAGTTCACATGTAGATCCTTGTAATTGGTTCCCTTTTACCCCACCTGCCCTCCACCCTCCCGGTGTCGCCACTGGTCCTGAAGAGGTCATCTGTCCTGGATTCTCTGTGTTTCCAGTTCCTATCTGTGCCAGTGTACAAGGGATGCCTTCTTGACAAGTAGTGACTTCTTGATAGAAGGCCCTTAGAGATGAGTGTCACTGGATGTGTTTCTCTAGACGACCTGGCCTAACGCCAGGATATTGTTTGATCATGTCTATAGTCAGTTTTGTTGGAATAGGCACAAATATGGACCCTTCCCGTCATTTGGCCCACTCTTCCGAATCTCTTGGCATGAACTAGTGAGTGCTTCCAGTGCTGCACCAGTTTTAAAACATTCCCAGTAGTATTCTGCCCCTGGAGGCTGAATTTCTTGGACTTCCACCACTCGTTCTTGCTCACACACTACCCCTTGAAATGTTGGAAGTTGACCCTTCTTTTTGGCTCAGTGACCCTATTTCTCCTACCTTCTTTTGATGCTTCTTGAGTCACTTGACATCTTTCCATGTTGCAACTCAAGCCTCGAGTGTCTCTTCAGTTTAATTATGCTTTTGGTTTTCTGACTCCAGGTCTTCGCGCCTTTCCTTACGATGCTTCCCTTTGTCTTTTCAAGTTTCCTGTTAAACGTTCCTGCCCAGCCCTCCTGCACATCATTGCTCACACTCTGCAGTACTCAATTGTCAACAGCTGACGTCGGGGTCTTTTCTTTCCTGTCTTCTTAAAGGCCTTTTGCTTTCTTCATGTTCTTGATATCATGCCACAAATCATCTGGTCTTCAGTCATATTAATGTTCAATGCATCAAATCTGTTCATGAGCTGTTCTCTAAATTCAGTTGTGAAATACACAAGGTTATATTCCGACTTTTGTCGACTTCTAATTTTCTCCAGCTTCCCCCTATACGTCCACACAATTGATGATCTGGTCCACTCTTCCCCTGGCCTTGTTTGGGCTGATGATATTGGGCTTCTCCATCGTCTCTTTTCACAGAAATAGCCCATTTGATTTCTCTGTGTTTCATATGGTGCAGTCCGTATGTGTAGTTGCCATTAGTGTTGTCCCCTTCAAAATTGTAATGAAGTCATCGGTCTTGCAAGATTCTATGATTTCATTGTGTCTATCACCAAAGCCCTTTTTTCCAATGACCGATCCTTTTTTACCAACTTTCACCTCCCACTAATTATCGAGGCACCTTGATTGCGTGTTTGATCAATTTCAGACGGAAGGCATTGGTGTCAAAAACTCAGTGTCATACAGCCAATGCTGACTTGCGGCGACCCTGTGGGGCAGAGCAGAACTGTCCCTGTAAGTTTCCGACACTGGAACTGTTTATGGGAGTGAAGTCCTGCCTCTCTCCCTCTGAACAGCTTGTGGCTTTGAACTGCAGCCCAAAGTGTAACCACTACGCCACCAGAGGCTCCTTGAAGACGTTGGTAGAATTCAATTTCTGCTTCACGAGCTTTAATAGTTGGTGTACAAGTTTGAATAATAGTTGTATTGACTGGGCTTCCTTGTATACAGATAGATATGACTGTTATAGAAAACATTGTACTTAAAGATATCATGAAATGTATTTTCATGAATATCACACCCCTTGAATTTGTCATCCCCAGTGTGTTAGTCCGGGTAGACTAGAGAAACAAATTCATAAACACGCATATAGATATAAGGGAAAGGTTTATGTACAAGAGGAATAAAACATTGAGAAAGGATCCCAACCCTGTCCAGTCCAAGGTCCTAAGTCCAATATTGGCCCATATGTCCAGTACCAGTCAATAAAGTCTTCTTCCGACTTACGAAGCACATGCAATGACACCAGGACAATCACAGGACAGTGGGCACAGAGTCTTGTGTATCCAGCGGCAGTAGAAGCATCCTGGTGCTGGCAGGGGTCTCCCCATGGCTCTTCATTTCCAGGGCTCAGGGTCCATCAGCAGTATCCACTGGCGATAGAAGCATCTCAGCGTTGGCAGGGATCTCTCTTTGGCTCCTCCAGCCCCAGAGGTCTGGTTCCATCAGGACAAGCCCATGTGGCTTCTCCTCCAGCTCCTCCAGGTTCCAGGACTCAGGATCTGTCAGCATGCCACCATCTTGTCTGGTCAGTAAACCCGACTCCAAGAGACTGAGTCAAGTCTCTTACCGCCAAAGGAGAAACACCCAAGACTTCCCAGAATTCTCAGGAGAAAGCCATGTTCACACAGAGGCCTCATTGATGATCTCTAGATGGACAGGCTAGACTCCCAATCATGAAACTGACACATGAATACACGACTGCCACACCCAGTAAACTGTGTGATTATCAAAATGACCAATACTCATACATTTTGGCTCACTAAAGCGTAGGGTATCAATCTTTACGTGCTCCGTTTCAATTTTCATGATTTCCAGTGTTCCTAGATTCATACATTATGCATTCCACTTTCTGATTATTAGCGGATATTTGTAACCATTTGTTCCCATTTTGAGCGGTGCCCCCTCAGCCAATGAAGTCCTGAAACCTTTATTCCCTTCCCACCATGATGATTGACTCTCAGGAGGCTGCTCTTCCTCAGTCACGTTTCCAGGGCCTTCCAACCAGAGAGTCTCATCGTGTACCACTGCTGCTCATAAAGTTCTCCGGTAGCCTGGTCCTTCCTTGTAGTCCATCTTAATTTGGAAACTCCACCACAATCCGTCCCCACAGGATGACCGTGCAGGTAAGCAGTGGATTACTCTCCCCAGGGTCGGCAGTTCACGCAGTAACAGCTCTACAAGAAAAATGTGAGGCTGTTCAATCCCGTAAAGCAGAGGTTCTCAACCTTCCCACTGTCTCTACCCTTTCATACAGCTCCTCATGTGGTGGCCACTCCCCCAAGCCATACAGTAGGGGAGTGGGGGGAAACGGGAAGCTAATCCTCAGTGTCAGGATCAAGAAAGTGTTTTAAAACTGATTGTCGTGATGACTGGACAACTCTTCCTGATGTGAATGGACTACTGAATTGTATGTTATGTGAGTTACCTGCCCATAAAACTCTACTTGAGATGGGAAGATATTCATGGAAAAATCCCACCATCTTCTGATGCCATTTCCCCCCAAGCTTTTCTTTTTTCTTGTTTGTGGCATCATTGCCCTGGTGGGAGTAGGAAGCCCAGCCCTGCTCCTGGAGAGCTGCTGCTGGATTTGAACCGTCAACCCTGTGGGCCGCAGTCCTGCACACTATGCCACTGGGGCTCAGCCTCCCCCCAGGATTTTTGATGCCCCTTCATAGCCCTGGTGGTATACTTGTTATGGATTGGACTGATAACTGAAAGGTCAGCAGTTTGAAACCCCCTCAGGATACAGATGAAGCCCTTTCTCCTCTTGCTTTGGGCTTGAGTTAAGTCTACTGCAATCAGCCTTGACTCGATGGCAATGAACTTTGGCTTTGTTTTTCTCCTTTAGTAAGGGAAAATATTTTTTAAAAAACTTTGGAGGAAACACACACACACATGCACACACACCAATCTTTTACTTCCTAAGGAAACTAAAGTAAATAGGGGCTATTGGACCAGTACTCAGTGTGGTGCTTCCTTTATGAGGGTTTGGATACTGAGGGGAAGATCCACTGGGCCACTTCAAACAGAACAAAACCCCCAAGAGGAAGGGGCTCCAGAAAGGGACAGTGAGTCCCAGGGCCAGCAGCAGCCTCTGACCCACGTGCCTGGGTCCCATTCACAAACAACCCCTTTTGGAAAAGCACCTTGTGTTTTTTCTCTTTGTAAGGCAATCGCAGGAGAGTATTTAATGGTGCGGACGCTGTTAAACTAGGGAGAGCGTGGTGCAGGAAACCCAAATTTATTTGTATTGTTGCTATACCACTAAATGTCAAGACCATTACTTGTGCTGACAGTACTCAGAAAATGGGCTGCTTGGCCAAGACAAATTGTTTTAAATAATGAGGCATCCAGAGGCTTCAGAAACATCATTCGCAACGATCATCTTGCTCAGCCGATGCACACCAAGTACCTGTAGAACTGGGGAAACCGGGGCCGGAGGAGATCCATCAATGTCAATATCCTGCTTGTGATCCAGTTCTGCAAATTCAGCCACTCTGCGTTTGTGGTAACTGCACCTCTATCGACAAGTTCTCCAAGACACTGTCAACTAAAAAGTCCTTTTAAAAGGATGGACCCTGGGGTTCAGTGACTTGCTAAGACTGTTCCTGCAGACATCCTCGTCTCCCACTGAGAACTGGGGAGGACTGGGTCTATTTCTCTGTTCCTGAATGGCCTCCTCAAGACGTAGGGGGAGGATGAGTATCACATGTGGTAGAGTTGTGTATGACTGGTTAGCCATGATGATGAAAACACGCAACTGTAGCCTGAGGATTGGTCAATTTGCCATCCTGCTGGGAACACGCTAAGCCATCTCAGAAGCAGGAAAGGTAGGATGGGATCTCACTGTCTTAAAAGCTGGGAGGGGAGTGGGGCTTCAGCTCCCTCAATCCGGAGGCAACGGGGTCCCCAGAGAAGTAGTAGAGGAGTGGCAGCATCAGGACCCATAGCCAGAGCCTGAGGGAGTGGTGGGCTTCCCCGCCCAGGGATGGGCAAAGCGGAGCATTCAGGCAGGTGCTGCCTAGTGGCAGGGTGCCCAAGGCACTTACATGATGGAGGGGTTCAAGTGAGCATCTTCTGGCTGAGGCTGACAGCCCAGTGGAGTGGCCCTGGGGCATCATCTGCCAAGCTGCAGTGTGGAAAGCCGGATTCAGAGGCCATTGTTTGCTCTGCAAACAGTCCCTCCCGCCCCAGGGCTTTATCAAAGACCACCAGATGCACAAAAGACACCTATCTCATGATGGGACACACACAGCCTTTTCCTGTATCAGTTCCTGGCATCTATGTTTAGTTTATATTTTACCCTTTTGTATAAGCCATATAGCTTGCTTCGTTTGTGTTACATTTTAGTTATTATACCTTTGTATTGTTTTATAGTGCTTACATATGTTTTAACTTTTAGTCCATTAGATTATATTGTAGCTTTGTGATTGGTTGCTTTAAGTTGCCCCCGCTGTGCTCCTGTATACCCCCATTAGCATATTGGACCAAGTTGAAGACTACAGCCCCTTTTGCGCGCGTTTTTCCTTTATCTGGCACTCAGCCAGGATTGGCCCCTGTTGACTCTACCTCATTAGCATAAGCTGTGACCCTTACTCCTGACCATTGGCTTTATATACCCTGAGTTTTGCCCCAATAAACGAGGCTTGATCAGAAACCTGTCTTACCTCCATTCTTCGCGTCCCCTGCCCATCTTCGTCTTCCAGGCTCCGGATCCAGAGATCCCCGTGTGAATGTCCTGCAGGCCGGGACACTGCAGGAGCTTTGTAACAAGTTGCAAGGCTGAGACCTGGGGCTGAGTAACTGAGAAGCCGTGGATGAGAGGCCTGCCCGTGGGTACTGCTGAGAAGAGGCTGTCCTGACCTCCTGACGGAGCTACGTCCTGAGTATTCCTGAGCCTGAACTGTAACCTCCTAACTTCCCTACTAAACTCCACACCCCTGGAGAGTGGTCTGCACGTTCTGAGGAGCTGAACCCAGCAGAGGCACGGGGCTGTTGCTATGGGGGGGTATGGGGGGAGCGGTGGGTGTCAGACTGGTAAGGATGGAGGGTGGAGGCGTATCTTGTATCCACCTCAAGGGAACAAGCGTGAGCTGGCAGGAGTTTGAATCTCCCCCCCCCCACCCCCACCCCGGTGAAGTCACAGAGCAGACACAGACTGATCAAACGCCCCTTACACACACACGCACGTGAACACACACCATGGGTGAAGGCAAACTAGGAAGCAAAGATCTTTATTTTTTTTTAAATTCACATTTATGAAAAACAGAAATTTCTAGCCAAATAATATAAAGCATTTTAAATTAATTTTAAAGTATGTACACTCTTTGTATAAGTAAACACTTGAAACTGTACAGATTTAAACAAATAGTTACTTAGCAAGAAGGGTGGCTTTCCCCTACTCCACTCTGAGGCCTGTGTGAAGCATCCGGTGCCTGGGAAAGCAGAGCCCCGCGGGCCCATGGCAGTGCCAGGCACTCACACTCACAGTACAAGATCGTGCCCTGTCTCTTTGGAAAGGCTAGTAAAAAAAGCCCATGTACATATAATACACAAAACTGGATTATTTTACAGTTCATATCGCTAAACTTGTATGGAAAACAGTAAGTGGAAGTTAAGTACAACCTTCCGGATTCAATCCTCTCACTTCTGAGAATGAATATGGACCCTTTTGCCCCCAACTCCACCAAACACAGAGAACAAAGCTCTATCAGTGACCACCACCAACAGGTAGCTGACGGGACATGGGGAACCAGGCTGCGCCCGGAAGCAGGGAAGCAGGGATACGGCTGGCCAGGCAGGGCACCCTGCATGGGCCCCTCTGCCAGTCTAGTGTTGAAACGGATGGCTCCCAGTTCTTTTTGAAACAAAGCAAGCTACAATTACAGTATGTTCAAGGCAAACCTGCCCACCCCCAGCCCCCATACCGAAACAGGTTGGAGGAAGTACAGACACGTGTGAGTCACGCCAGGGCCCCCGACTCAGTCTGGCAGGATTACAGGGTGGGAACCCAGCCCTCCTCACCCTTGTCTGTGTCAGGACAACGTGCTCCAGGACAGACACGGGAGTACAATGTCCCAGGCAGAGCCCAAGCAGCTGACAACAAAGTGTTCCCTTTCCAGAGAAGGGCTGCTATGGAAGGAAGGCAGTGTGGAGCAGCTGGGAACCCTGACCTTCATTCCTGAGCCCCCCCTTCCTCATTCAGGCTCCACCTCCTCCCTTTCTGAACCGGGTCTAACACCCCCTTAGTGGGTGCTTCCCCCTCACAGACACTCCACAATGTGCCACGAAGACTCGCTGAGGACACTGCACACGGCCAGTCTGAAGCGGCTGCAGCTCCCACCTCCCAGCCCTCTGCTCCTCAGCAATTCAAGGAGAACTGATTCTGGAACCTTCTGCGAGGCCCAGGTGCCTTTCAACTGCCTCTCATGAAACACACAGAAGGCTGACACCCTGAGCTCCTGGGAGGGTCTCCAACCTACTCCACACCAACTTCAAAATGGCTGGGAAGTCTTCCAGGAGACTCAGCGTAGACACAGCAGGTCGTGGGGCGAGAGGCAGTCCCGGTTGAACGCGCAGTGGTTGCCTTTCATGACTACTGACTGTACCTCTTTCCAGTGCACATCTTTGGGTGACAGCCATTTCACTGCACACCCGCCCCACCGCACCCCCGCGGCCGCGTGCTCAATCCTTCCGTTTCCCGTGAGCACTGAAATGAGGCAGTGGCCGAGGCTCGGAGAGGAGTCTTTGGCATCCGGGTGTTGGTTTTCACACGGGGACGCGCGGCAGCGGGCAGGGGGCAGCAGCAGGCTGGCAGGCGCTCAGGGCTGCTTTCCCGGTCCCGTCCTCGGGGTCCTACAGGCAGCGGTCTCCACCGCTCCGCGTGGGCTGGTGGGTGCCGCCCACCGCTCGCTCGCTCGCCCGCCCGCTCTTGGCCGGGCTACTTGGACAACAGCACGTTCAGCTGCAGAGCAGAGGAAAGGCCGGGTTAGGGCTGCTGTGGGCTGTCTGTCCTCCCCTCAGAGCCAGGAGGAGAGATCTTTAAGGGGTTGGTGCATGTGGGGAGGCCCTGGGCAGTGTAAGCACTCAGTGCCCAGCCAAAAGGTTTGTGGTTCTCGTCCACCCAGCGGACCCTCGGAAGAAACCTGCCGAAATGCCAGCACCGGGGCAGCTCCAGAGAGCTCAGTGCCACTGATGCATGCCGGGTCCCTCTGGGCTCTGCTACGGTTTCCGGCGCTCCACTGGCTGTCCAGCACAAACTGCTGCTGGGCAGCACCGGGAGTGGGGAGGCCTCGGCCAGCACGTCACTGTATGCTCACTGTCTTTACGCCCTCAGCCGACTGAGACACAGGAAGGGAGACTGGAAAAAATTGTCTGCAGACAGGGAGTGGCGACTAGAAGCCGCTTACATAGCAAACTCCGCCTTTTTCTGTGCAGAGTGGGTGTGTAAGATGGATTCTTTGAGCGATGAAGAATGGATGGCCAGGAACAGACTGGACAAATGGGAGTCTGGCCCTCACACAAGCCCTGACCAGGGGCGGGAGCAGCTAACGAGGGCTCTGTCACGGAGGCCCACTGCGGCCCACTGCAATGATGGCAGCCTACACCATCCACCTGCCTCCCGGGCCCCAGGGACTGAGGACTAAGGGACTGGCAGTGACCCGTCAACAAGCCCAACGGCGCTGCCAATCAAGTACACCCCTCAGCGTCTCTCCCACTAATGACAAATGCCTGCCAAGCAGGGGGTGAGGCCCGACATCACCTGTGAGTTTTTCCTACCTGCCACTCCCTGTGCAGAGAGAAAGAGAGACTCCCAAACGGAAGGCCTGGCCACAAAGGCCAGCCCCAGGGAGGGCAGGCTAAGGACCTGGTACAATGTTAAGCTGGGCCAAAGAGGCGCTCGTGCCAGCCTTAAGTGTCCTGTTGTGACCATGGCACAGCTTCCCTGAAGGGAGCAGCCACCCTGCATAAAGAGGCGTTACACTCATTCATGGGAGAGAACAGTAAAGACAAGGGGGTAAAATGCACATAATGGGGTACAGAGGGTTCATGGGAGCTTCTTATACCATCCTTGCATCTTTTCTCGAGTTTGAAATTATATCAAAATAAAGCAATTAAAAACAACTTGTAGTGCAATACAAGGACCTTAAGAAACTAGATCACAGCTAAATTTCCAGTTTAGCTAAGAGGGGAGCGGAAGCAACCAACATGAAGAAGGCTCACAGATTCAGACCACAAGGCTTTCCCTTAAAGGGGACGGAGGCCAGGCATCCATATCCAGGAGCCCCGAGGTGAAGCGGGTTTGTGTCTGACTGCCTAGGGCCAGGCGAGCCACTGAGAGCCGGCAGCTGCTGGCTGGGGAAAGAGGAGGCAGGCCGCTCGCAGGGAGAGACGGGCCGGCTCAGAGAACCGAGGGGGGCCTACTCCATCCTCCATCCTCGGGGGTCGCTTTGGGTCGGAACACACCGATGGGGCTGACTACCAACGCTAATCCCGCCTGTTGAAAACAACAATATCCAGCTACTACGTACCACTGCCTGAACCTTCAAACAGTCCACTGAACTGAAACAGCAATTTGCAGCATGAGTTATAGGATTAAAAAAAAAGAAAGAAAGAAAGAAACAGGGAAATCCTCAAGCAATCCTTCTAGAGTTGGAAAGGGCAGCTATGGTGTGGTGATCATCTTGTCTGCGGCCCTTCTCCTCATGGTCTTGGAACATCTGCACGATGACCGGGTAGGGCCACACCAGTAAACAGCTTGTGACCCCACGTGGCTGGCGTGGTACTGCTAATCATGCAAGGCGGGAGCATGGTGCCCTTGGGGGCGGGAGAGAGGATCTGTGCCAGTCCAGCACATACAAGCCTGACAAGGAGATTGGCCTGCCAGCCACAAAGCTTGCAATGAGCCCTCCTCAAAAATGGAAGAGGGTCTCACGATCACCAAGAGAGAAGAGCCAGGGGCAGAGTGTGTCCTTTGGATTTGGGGTCCCTGCACTGAGAAACTGCCAGACCAGGAGACGGGGCTCTAACACACACAAGCAGCAGCTGCAGAGAAACAGGGGCAGCAGAACCAGACGATGTGGGGGCTTCGCACCCACCAAGCAAGGCCATTCCAGCAGCATCCTGACCATGGAGCCAGGGAGCACCCGGGCTGAGGATCCTGGCCCACGAGGCACCTCTGGACACTTATCAGCAGTAATGCTTGGGGGAGCAGGGTAGAGGCCAGGCTGAGGGGCCCCTGCAGGCACAGCTGAGAAGCTATCCTAACCAAGCATTATATTCTGAATCGCAACCTACTGCTTTCCCAGTAAACTCCTTGGCTGTGATCACGTCTGTGAGCTCTGTGTGGCCACTACAATGAATCCTTGGACTGGGGTCGGAACTGGTAACACATGTGAGGGCAGAGGTGTGACTGAGCAAACCCCCCTCCTCCCAGGAGTCAGCCGCTGGCTGCTGCTGACAACATCCCCTTAGGGAGTGAAGGGGACACCTGATGCCCTGCCCCGCTGTGACAGCAACGTGAAGTGTGCGTGCTGGCCCACGACACTGAGAGAGCGCCCACCTCCAGAATCAACCGTCACACCTGCTTACTCGCAGACCCCATGGACCCGAGGGAGCGCAGTCAGGCTCTCTACCTACCTGCTCCAGGGTGGGGCAGAAGATGAGCTGGCTGTCCTCAGGGCTGAACTCATCCCTTACCAAGGCCTGGACCTTCTGGAAGGTTTGCTGAATATTATTCTTAAGAATAAGAAGAAATCCTATTAAACGAGCAGCTGAAAACATACACAGTTGTCTTAAATCAACAGAACAGTTCATGAGGATGCAACTCCAAAACACCTGGAGAAAACGCATCCTCCAGGAGGTTCCTGGAGAGCGCCCCACCGTGGCTGGCCCAAACGGAAATCTGCTGGGCAGTGCTTCCCGGAAAATCTCAACTCCAGCAACGCCCCAAGAACAGCACGTCTTAAGCAGCAGTTCTTACACTGTGATATGAAAGGTACCAGCGACTTCATCAACCAAAGCTTGGGCTGCAAACATGAGCTCAACCCAGAGCTGGCCAAATGGACTCTAGCACCGTGCCCTCGGGGTCCGGGCACACGTTCCCACGGCCCACCAGCGAGGCAGGGTTCTCCCCGAATTCTCTCCAGTGTCGGGCCGAATCTAGCGAGGACACCACCTTCTTGCTTATTCACTTGCTGATTTCTGCTTTCAACAGCAACATGTTAAAAATCTAAGACAATGTGAAGGTGGCCACACAGAAAAAGCATATCTGAAGCCCCCACCAGAGGGCTTCACACACTCACTGAAAAAGCCCATTACTGGTTCATTCCTTCCTGAAGCCCTCAACTATACGGACTCCTGCTGGTGGAGGCTTTAAAAGCAAACAGCTGCCTACTCAAAGGTCAGTAGTTGGAACCCACCATCTGGAAGAAAGACATCACAAGTTGCTTTCCTTTGGGGGGGGAGGGGCGGGGCATCACTGCCCTCTGGTGGGAGTAGGAGGCCCAGCCTTGCTCCTGGAGAGCTGCTGCTGGATTTGAGTCGCAAATCCAGTGGGCCGCAGTCTCGCGCACAACCACTACGCCACCGGGGCTCAGTCCCCACAGGTTTCACAAGGATTATAGCCTTGACATTTTCCCTGAACAGCAAGTGGGTCTTTTTTTTTTTTTTTTGGGGTATGTATACTAGGGACTTACATGCGATTATAGAATGATGAAAATGAAAGATAATGGAACTTTTTCACGAATATTTGTGTGTGTGTGTGTGTGTGTGTGTGTGTCTACACGATTGTAGTGTAGGAACCTGTCAGAGAGAAAAAAAGTCAAAGATCTTCCACTAACACAAAGGAGAGAATATGTCAAGACTGCACCCACAGGCGGCAGTTCCAGTGAGCCTGGTTCTCCAAGAGTTCTTCTCCTTCCTCTCAATCAATCTCTCCTCTATCTTTCTATCTATTTATACATAGAGAATATTCTCTGGTTTTATCATATAAAATCAGGTTGATGCAAGTGTCTCCTTTGAAGAACCACAGTGATTACAAGTCAACTGAATGAGGTTCCTTTCCTGCCACTGTAAATGGTCTACAGGCAGAACAGAACAGTGTACATGTGTGGCAAGAACATTTGAAGAGACTGATCAACATTCATATCGCTTATCATGATACTCACCCTAACAGGCTTAAACAAGATGAATTCGGTATCTTTATTGGATAGGTACAGCGACATACTTCTCAATGTCAGAGGCAGCTTTGATTTTATTGTCTTATAGGCATTTGACACAAGGTCACTGACCTTTGCTGTAAAGAAAATAACCTTGTCAGTGTCACAAGATTAAACAGGGAAAAGCATTTCCATTCCATTTTTATCCAGAAGGGATAGAAAAAGAAGGGCTCTCTATTTCCCCAAAGAGCAGCTCATTTTTCTTCTTTATCAAGTTGAATCACAAGCCTGGCCAACATTTATTCCATATCTATAATGTATCGAAGGTGAGCCACAAGGACGGAGGCTGCCGCACAACTTTCACAGAGGCTGTTCCACCGCCGCCGCCGGGGGATAGAAGGATCATGTCGCTCTCACTGCCATCAAGCCCATCCCCACTCGGGCTAGACATCCAAGTAGAACCACCCCAGTGGGTCTCCACGATTGTCACTGTTCACGGGAGGAGAAAGCCTCATCTTTCTCCTGGTGGAGAGTGGGTGGTTTTGAACTTCTAACCTTTACAGTTCACAACCCAACCTCTAGCCACTACACCGCTTGGGCTCCCAAGACTAACAGGGAAGGCATTTTGTTGTGTTTTTTTGTTTTTTTTTTTCCAATCATTTTATTAGGGTTGTTGTGTTTTTAAGAACGACGTCACCACGAATGGCTTTTTCATTTTCAGAGCGGATGCACACACTCTAAGAGACACTTGGATATTGCCGTGATCACTCAAACATGCCTCTGCACAGCGAAGAGGAGTCTAAGTCTCCATCTGACACTTCCTTAAACTGCCTCAGGAAGAGAATTCCAAGCTGGAACCAACAATCATGCGCCCCAGGTGTCACATCTGGGTTAGCTACATGGAAAAGAGTCATCATCCTGGAGGATGTCAGAGGAACGGCTGATGGAAAAACTCAGAAGCTCAGCCTGGCTCCCACCACTTGCCTGTCAGTCTGCTGCACTCGGGGTGGTGGCTCGTGCGTGGCTGGGAGGCTGGGAGCTGTGTCACAGCTATGTCACCACACCAACAGGGTCACCCAAAGTGAAGAGGTTTCAGCAGAGCTTCCGGACTAAGAACACACTACAGAGAAGTTGTCATGGATCTTGCCTGCATCCACAATCGATGTTCATGGAAGCAGCAGTCAAGAGGCCACAAGATGCACTGCACTGGGTGACCCTGCTGCACAAGCCCTCCTTAAAGTGTTCAACAGCAAGGGCGCTGCTCTGAGGACTTAGGTGCATCTAGCCCACCTCACAGACACAGCATTTTAAATCACCCCATCGTCACGTAAATGTTGGATATGGAATAAGGGCGACCTAACAAGAATGGGTTCATTTGAACTAAGGGGCTGGTGAAGAAGATGGAAAAGTACCATGAAATGCCAAAAGAACACGCAGATTGTCTTGGAAGAAGTCCAGCCAGAATGCTCCTTAGGAACGAGGATGGCGAGACTTAATCTCATGTACTTTCGATATGTTGTCAGGAGAGACTGGATGCTGGAGAAGGACACCGTGCTTAATAAAGCAAAGGGGCAGTGAAAAAGAGGAAGGCCTTCAGGGAGACAGAATGGCCCCCTGGCTCCAGCAAGGGGCTGAGGCACAGGAAATGGGCGGACAGCATGGGAGCGAGCAGTTATGTTCTGTTGTTCGCAGGGTGGCTGTGTGTTGGTCAGAACACTCAGTGGCACCCAACGGCAGCCTGCCTCAGAAAGTCAGAACGGCCCAAGGAGCCCTGAGACGGTTTATAAGACTGGCCACATTTATCAGGAGCGAAGCTATCCAGACTCCTTCACCCACTGCTGATGGGCACATAACTGGCCCACCTCCCTTGAAAAAACATGGGGCAGTTTTTATCAACACTTGTTAGAAAATGCCCCCTCTGGATGGACTCACAAAACACCAAGGTCGTTGTGCAATGTCTGTAGAAAACCCCAGAAGAAACTGAAGTATGTACGAGTAGAATCATACAGTACCACCACCCAAAGTTAGGCCTCTGTGACATAACATAGATAGAGCTAGATGTGCTCACAGGGAAAGCACTCTAGATACAGAAAAGAGGAAGATGGAGAGTACAACCTCTTTTGTCTAACCAGTTTGTCAGTCCATATATGCCAGTATATGCACAAACAATTTTGGGAAAGATACCGCTAGTTTTCAGTAACTACTGCCCACTGTGTACCAGGCGAGGGAGTGTGGTTTGCAGGAAGGATGTGTGGTTCATAGGGGTAGCACAGTGCAATGCTCTCAAGAGACACGAGCTAGCCAGGGTCTGCCTCGGGAATGGCCTAGAACTGCTTGGCTCCTACAAAACACACAAATGCGCCAAGATGCCTCGATTCTTGAGACCCCAGTTCAAGCATCACTCAACATACTTCCGAGAAGACGACATCCATTTTTTAATCCCTCGGAAGCCAGAGAACGTGTGTGCTGGCGATTGCCAGGTGCTCAGAGCCTTCCAAGGGCAGGTGCCCTGAGTCCACCAGCAGATCGCATCCTAATGTGGAACCCGCTGTCCGCTCCATCTGCCAGGAGATGATCCCTATGAAAGCCAGCATCTGCCCACCCAGGAGCACTGGCCTTCTAGAACAGGGACGCTTAGTCCTTGGTGCTCCACCCCACCCCACCCCCAACACCCCAAGAGGCCTGGACCCTCCAGAAAAACCAACTCCACCTCCACAATGGCTCACTAGGTCCAAGGATGGATCATGCTTATAACCATCCAGGTCTTCTGTAGAAAGGTGGACACATAGTTCAAGGACAGAGTGCCTGTTGCCATCTTTATTGCAAGCCATCTTCTCAGTCTTTTTATTGCCTCCTGTTTCCTTAAGGACAATTCTCAATGCTTAGGGACACGCTACACCCAACTCTTGAGAATTCATTGGGACTCTACCAGACAAGGTGAGCGCCCCCCGTCTGAGGAGGAGGGGACAGGGGGAATATGCTAATTACACATCAGGCCCCTGTCTTTAACTGTACTCAATATGCCTCTGCCTGTTCGCTGGATTCCACCTATCTGAAACAAAAGAGTTCTTACACCCAAACGTTTCACTTACATAAATGCCCAGAATAAAATTCAGCTCCTGCTCCTAAACAAGTTAACCTTTCAAAGTGACTGAAGCCATGTAACAAAGGCTCACTTGAATCCTTCGAGAACTTCCTGGAGTCTGGCTGCAAAGTCTGCTTCTCAACAAAGCCCACATGGAAGAAGCACAACAGCCTGTGTGACCACAAGGTGTTGAAGGGATCCGGTGTTGGGCATCAAAGAACTAAAATTATATCATTATAAACAAGGGGGAGTACAGATTGGTGACCCGAAGCCCATCAATAGGTGAAGCGACATCCTCTTACAGAGGGGTTACAGGGAGGAAATGAGCCAGTTAAAGTACAGTGTAGTAACAACAAAATATGCATCTTTCCTCTAGTTTTCAAATGCTTCCTCACTATCATGCTCTCGGTTCTACTAGACAAGCCTGACTAGAACAGGGGATGTACACTGGAGGCAGAAACATGGGGAACTTAGGATAGATGCTCCCTCAGGATGAGTGATGGGAGTGGTGAGACTGGGAGTACGGAGGGATGGTGGAGTAGAAAGGGGGAACTAATTTCAGGGATCTACATATAACCTCCTCTCTGGGGCATGGCCAACAGGGAAGTGAATGAAGGGACACATTGAACAGTATATGATATGAAATAGCAATTTTTAAATTATTAAAGGTTCATGGGGGGTAGGAAGGAAGGGAAATATGGGGAGCTGGAACTGGGGGCCTAAGTGGAGGGAGGATGTTTTGAGAGTGACGATGTCAACAAGTGTGCAAATGAGATCTGCATACAATTGGTGTATGTATGGATCGTGAGGGGAGGTGAGTATCCAATAAAATGATTCATTAAAAAAAAGGGGGGGTTATGCGCGGGACTGCGGCCCACTGGGATGGAGGTTCAATTCCAGCTCACAGAAGCAAAGGCTGAGCCTCCTACTCCCACCACCAGAGGGCAGTGATGCCTAAAAAAAATAATAATAAATTTTAAAATTTTTTTTAAAAGGGGGTGGAGGGGATAGCTTTTTTTTTTTTTTTTTTAAAGAGAAACTTATACCAAGGGCTCAAGTGGAAAATGTTTGGAAATG
>PVJH01016210.1:0-18486 GCA_004026705.1 Nesogale talazaci
CAATATAATTCACTGCATAAAATGAAAAGAGTGCTTGGAAACATGTCATTATATAAATTAATGTAGAAAAGGTTTTTTGATAAAATTCAAGGTCCATTTTTAAGCAAAACATTCAATAAAATAGGAATAGAAAAGGAATTCCTCATCATTCTAAGTGCCATATATGTGAAATAAATGTTAGCATCTCATTTAATGGAGAGAAACTAAAAACATCATCTCTTAGAATGGAAACCAGGCAAGATTACTCTTAATCACAACTCTTATTTAATATATTATTAATGTTCTTAGTCAAAACTATAAGACATCAAGAAGATCCTAAAAACAACCACATATGTACAAAGGACACAAATTTTTCTTTCTTTTTAGATGATATAATCCTATAGATAGGAACATCCTGAGATTCAATTAAAAATTGCTTGAAGCAATTGAAAAATTTTTCTTGAAACCAGTCTATAAGGTTAGCATACAGAAATCAGTTGGATTATCATATATTAAAGAAGATGACAACAAAAGAAGTACTAAAAATAATATTTGCAGGAACTATGCAAAAGATAAAGTATTTAGGAGTTAATCTTTCCAGCAAAACAAAATATTATATAAAAAGAACTAAAACATACTCCTAACAGAAATCAGAAGGAATGTATACAAATGGAATGAGCTCCCTTGCTCCTGGATAGATAGAACCAATATAATGAAAATGTCAATATTACCAAAAGATTAACCACCATTCCTATTTAAATATTAGCACAATTTTTTTATGAAATGGAAAAGCAAATCACTAGCATGGACAGATAATAAGCCCAGGACAAATAAAGCACCATTAGAAAACAAAAGCAAAGTATGAGGCCTTTTATCACAACATCTTGGTAATGGTATGATGATAGACATAAAAACCAATGGATTAAAATGAAGAAACCAGAAAAAATAAGCAAGTACCTATAGATACTTGGATATTCATAAAGGACTAAAATAGAGTAAGTGGGGCAAGAAATAGCCTTTTCATAAATGGTACTGGAAAATTGAATCTTCATCTGCCATAGAATAAAACAAGGCACATCCTTCACACCATGTACAAAAATTAACTCAATGGAACAAAAACCTAATTATAAACCCCAGACCCATAAAAACCATCAATGATAAAAGAGGGAAAAATTATGGGACAGCATACAAGGCATGAACACACCACCGAATGTAATGAAGAAATACCCACCCTATAGGACACCAAATACAGCACTAGAACTTCTAAAACTATGACATTTTATACACATCAAAAAACTTAATCAAGAATTAAAAGAGAACACATAGATTGAAAAAATATGTTTAGTAATACTACATCCAACAAAGACCTTCTTATGCTTTTTTTTTAAAGGTCACTTTATTGGGGGCTCTTGCAGCTCTTATAACAATTTAAATATCAATTGCATCAAACATTTTTGTACATGTGTAGCCATCACTATTTTCTAAGCATTTACTTTCTATTTGAGCCTTTCACATGAGCTCCTCTTTTTACCCTCCCCCTCCCTTCCCAACTTCATGACCCATAGATAAATTATAAATTATTATTATTTTCATATCTTACACCAAAGGCAGTCTCCATTCCTGCACGGTTTCTTCCCCCTCCTTTCCCCCAGCTCCTCCTTATTCTCCTGGTATCGCCATTCCCATTTCTATACCTGAGAGACTTATCTGACCTGGATTCCATGTGTCCTGTGCTCTCATCTGTACCTGTGTAGATGCTCCAGTCTAGCCCACAGAGAAAGGCAGGATTGGGGTCGTGAGAGTGGCGGGTGCTGGGGGTGGGGTGGTGGTGAGGAAGCCTCAAGGAAACAAAGGCATATTATGTGGTTCATCGATGCTGTCTTTCACAATGGTTGAATCCTCCCTTCCATGTGACCCTTTTGTGAGGGAATGTCACATTGTCTTCAGATGGGTTTTGGGTCTCTGCTCTGATACCCCTCATTATCAATGTTTTTTTTTTTTGTTTGTCTTGAGTCTTCTACTGTCTGTTACCTAAGCCCACAGATACCTAATGATTAGTTGTACAGGTTAGTTGTACAGGCTAGTATTCTTCTTCCATGTGGGCTTGTTTCTTCTTTGCTGGATGGTCGCTTGTTTAACTTTAAGTCTTTAAGACTCCAGACACCATCAGCTTTCTTTACCACATTTTTTGGGCACCCATTTTGTCTTCAGCAATTGCTCCGGACAGTGAGCATCACAGAATGCCAGGTTGCTAAAACAAAGTGTTCTTGCATTGGTGGAGGAATAAGCAAAGGCTCAAAGTCTGTCCAGTTCCTCAATGTATTGCCATATAAATATATGTACATAGGTAAACACTTCTATTTTTATGAATTAATATATTTACATAAGTACACATTTATGTTTATTTCTCTTTCCATAGCTTTGCTTCCTAGATCTTTCTTCTATTTCCTTTCTCATTGCTCCTTTCCTACCATCATATTCACCCTTTGTTCTGCCTTAGTAATTACTCTCAGCTACATTGTTGTTGCTACAACACCCCCACGATCTCTATGTCCTTCTTGTTGTTGATTTTAATTCTCTAGTTGTTCCCCTGTCTGTGGCACTGTTTACTCACTACTTCCCTTCTCCTCCTCCCCCTAAGCCTCTTTGGAATCTTGGGTCCTGTTACATTCTCCTTGGGCTTGCTTCTCATGCCTATCTTATATACGCAGGCAAACTAACAATAATGTAGACAGTACAAAAGAAAACCAAAAAATGGAGAAAAAAAGAAATAGAAAAAATATATAAAGAATAATGCTATCTAGCAACCCAACCCCACCACCAAACTTTAAGTAATTCCATGTCTGTTTGCTTATCTTTGCGAGTATCTCCCCATCAGAACAGGGGTGTGTCCAGGAATTGCAGTTCCTAACCTTAAATCTATTTGGAGAACTTCGTAGGGGCTTTGTGACTTGCTTCCATTGCTAATCTGTTTTGTTCCCTTTTTGGTTTGCCCCACTGGGGGGATTCAGACTGAACTCACTGTGTGCAGTCTGTTCCCAGGATAGTCCGCTGTCATGGTACGCTCCTCATGTCTAAAGCTGCCATGGGCCTTACAGTCCTCTCTGTGCCTCAGCAGCCCTTGCAAGGACAGCTTCCTCAGGGTTTGGTGTGGCAATATGTAGTCTAGAGCGTCTCTCTCTCTTTCTTCCTTGATTCGCTTCCATGTGAATGTAGCAGGCCAGCCCCTCTCCCCAACCTGTCGGTTTAGGGTAGTTCTCTATAGCACATATTTCTAGAAAGGGGATCAGTTTGGCTCTGATTGGAGGCAGCCCTGAAGCCCACTCTGTTTATGCATTGTTCCATGTAGTTATGTTGAAGGGCTAATTTTTAAATCTGTAGAAAACATTTCCTCCATAAAGAAACACAAAAGACCCAATTAAAAATGGATGAAATAGGTAGACAATTCACTACAGATATCATCCAGGAGGCCAATAGCCATATGAAGAAATTTCCATGTTCATTAGTAATTAGAGAAATACAAACTAAACAACAATGAAATACCATCTCACACTGGCACTCAGCAAAATTCAAAAAAGAGAAAATAAATAAATGCTGAAGAAAATGTAAAGAGCTTAAAATGTGAATACAGAGCTGGTGGAACTTAAGACTTGTACAACAGATATGGAAATCAATATGGCATTTCCTTAGGCAAATGAAAATAGTTACTTTAAAATCCTTCAATTTGTCTACAGGAAATACACCGTAAGGAAATAAAGAACACAACATGATCAAGCATATGCATGACTGTTTACTACAACAACTTTAATAAGAGCAAAAATGTGTAATCAATCCCAAAGTTCACTTATAAAGATATTGATGACTCTCTGAAAAACCACAAGTCATGGAAAATTTAGAGAACATCATGCTTAGTACAAACAATCCATCTAATAAAAACAAGTATTTGATGATACTATTCTAATGAAAAACAGTGAACACAAAGCTATTTTCTGCACCAAAGTACTTTGAAGACTATGAGTAGGTCAGGGACAGGTATTGGGGCAGGAATGTGGAGGGAAAGGAAATTATGGAAGGAAAAAAGGTAGGCAGTGAACAAAAGCAAAACAAAATTATGGAAGATTAATCTGATAATGTTGCTGATTTGTAACATTGTTCCTTGTCTGTCACTCTTTCCTACTGTGGTGATTTGTTGTTGCTGTTGTACAGCATGTCATGTCACTGGTATGTCAAACAAGAGCAGGCTCACCCAAAGTAAATAGGTGTCATGTAACTTTCAGATTAAGAACAGACAACAAAGTAGAACTCTGTTGGAAGTGGTAGGAATTGCCTCCTGAAAACCTTGTGCATAACTTTAAAGCATTGTCAGAAACTGAAACCCTAGAGGAAAAAAGTAGCCCATTTGCCAGAAATAGTGCAGAAAGATAGGCCCTTTGGATCTAAAGGGCCTCACCATGTGACTAAGGAGGAGCTGATTTCAAGGAGGAGTGCTGGCCTTGGTGATTTGCTGGTGGGATTTGAGCCAAGGTAAGGGAAAACAGCTCTAAATATCTTTTAGTGATCATAATTTGGAATGTAATACATATGAATCTAGGAAAACTGAAGGTAGTTTAAATGAAATAGAATGCATAAAGATTGATCTCCTAAGCATTAGTGAACTTAAATAGACTGGTATTGGACATTTTGAATCAGGAAATCATATGCTTTACTATGTTGGGTATAACACAATCAAGATGAATGGTATGGTATTCATTGTCAAAAAGTACATTGCAAAATTAATCTTGAAAAAAAATACTGTCTGGGATAGAATTATATCTATCCTCCCTCAAGAAAATCCACTCAATACAATTATTCAAATGTATGCATCAAGCACAAAAGCTAAAATGAAAAAATCTGAAGGATTCCACCAGCATTTTCAGTCTGAAATTTATCAAACATGCAATCAAAACACATCAATAACTATTTGCAATTGTAATGCAAATGTTGGACACAAAGAAGTTTGAACAATAGTTTGAAATTGTGAAGTTCATAGTGGAAATGAAACTGGGGATTGCATGATAAAAATTTCCAAGACGAACAACTTGCTCATAGGGTTTAAAACTACACAAAACAACAACTACTACACAACAGGTTATAGTTCTCTAATAACCACAAACACAAATTGTTAAAGTATTCTGGATATAGGATTGCCCCCACCCCAGCCCCAGCATTATCTTGTATCATGCACTATTTCACAATCTGAAATACTTTGAAATCTATTTAAATTGAATTGCTTTTTCAAATCCATGTAGAATGCACAGAAATCAAAATGATGACATTAGTAGGGAGGGATGAGAGAGAAGGACAATATCAGCAGGTAAAACCAGAGCAGGGACTGAATATGGAACAGACAATTGCATATGTATAGGTTAAGGTTAAACTGAAGAAAAATTACAAGTCCATGAGTCATATCCCAGCTGCATTTCAAGAACATTTCAAGAATGGATTTGATGCATTGAACACTAATAGCATAAAGCCTGATAAACTATGAGAAGTCTTCAAGACAATAATTTATGAAGAAGGAAAAGGTCATTAAAAAAGGATAAGAAAGAAATAAAGAAAGAAATTATTAAACCGGCTATCCAAAGAGACTCTGAAAATTACTTTAATTGTAGAATAGCTAATGCAAGTGAAGGAAGTGATGAAGTCAAAGAGCAGAATATAAAATTTCAAAGAGTGGCTTGAGAAGGCAAATTCAATTATTATGATAAAAATGTGTGAAAAGCAGAAAGGTAAAATGTGCTCTGCATATATTATTAAATAATTCAAGAAAAAAAATTCAAGCTTCCAGTTACAAAGCACAAATACCCCATGAGCAAAATATTGAGACATAGGAAGCATCAAAATAAGAGGGGAAGAATAAACAGAGTCACTGTAGCAAGAACTAAATGACATTCTGCTATTTCAGGACGTAGAATAGGAACAAGAACCAATGGTGCTAAAGAAAGATGTTTAAGCTGGACTAAAAACAGTAATCCAAAATTAGGCTACAGGATTTAACATAATACCAATTGGAATGCTTCAATAAATTTATGAGGCACTGGATGCCCTTATGTATCTATGCAGGACATTTGGAAAATAACTAGTTGGCCAACTGACTATAAAAGATTCATATTTGCATACATTCAAATTAAAAGTGATATAAGAGAATGCTCAACTTATAGAAAAAAAAAGCATTGATACCATATGAAATCATATTTTGCTGAAGGTTATTCAGCAGTGCTTACAGCAGCAAATTGAGAGAAAGCAGCCAGAAATTCAGACTGAATTCAAAAGAGGACTTGGAACAAGGGGTATCATTGTTGATATCAGATGCAGGTTGTCTGAAAGCAGAGAATACCAGAAATATGATTACTTGTGTTGTATTCAATATAGTAAGACATTCAACTATGAGAATAACTAGCAATAAGAATGGGAATCCCCAAACATGATACTAATATAGTATATTATGGTATATGTGACATACCATTGTAGCACATGTACTTGATTCGAGAGGCAGTTGTGCATCAGGAAAGGTATACTTAAGGGTTGTATGCTCTCACCAGCTTTCTTCAATATGCATTCTGAGTAAATAATCAGAGAAGCTGGATTATATGATGAAGAATGTAACATCAGGTTTAGAGTAAGTCATATTACTAAACTGAGATATGCAGATGACACAACCTTGCTTTCCAAAAGCAAAGGGAATTGAACACACTGGCTGATGAAGATCAAAGTTTACAGTTTTTAATGTGGATTACAACGTAATATAAAGAAGGTCAAGATCTTCACAATTGGACCACTAGGTAACATCATGATAGAGAAAAGATTGAAGTTGTCAAGGATTTTGTCTTATTTGGATCCACAATCTATGCTCATAGAAATAACATTCAAGAGATCAAAATGCATATTACATTAGGTAAATCTTCTCCACATGCTCGCTTTAGAGTATTGAGAACAAAGATGTTACTTAGAATACTAAGATATACCCCACCCAAACTTTTTTTTTAATTGCTTCATATGCCTGTGTGTAGGGAAAGGGTCTGTTGCCCCTGGAAGGATTACTTGGGTTCAAAGACTTTGTTGCAAAAAAAAAAAAAGAGAGGAAATCCTCTTGTGGGCAAGAATGTGTTTAGGAATATGCTCCCATGTGAGGATGTTTTGACAGTTTGAGAACATGCTGAGTCTGAGGTGTTTGTGCCCTGGTATGTTTACAGTACTTGAAACTTCCTAAGCTTCTTCCTTTGGCATGTTAATGAAACTGGCAATCAGAGAAGTTCAGAAGGGTCTTGAATCTCTCTCTGTAACCTCTGTCTCTTTCCTACATAATGCAATCTTATCTTTTGAGTAGTCATTCTGTGCATATTAGATAGTTCTCATCTCCCAGCTACACATGCTGCAAGGTGAAATTTGAACCTTGATTAAGGAAGACTGAAGAAGATTGATGCATCTGAATTGTGGTGCTAGTGATAAATATTGAAAATACAATGGACTGCTTAAAGGACAAATGAATCTATCTTGAAAGAAATACAGCCAGGAAGTTCCTTAGAGGCAGCAATGCATGTGCTATCTTACATACTTTAAACACAATGTCAGGAGCGACTGGTCTCTGAGAAGGACATAATGCTTGGTAAAGTAGAGGAGCATTGAAAAAGACAAAGGCTTTTTCATGATAGATTAACACAGTGGCTACAACCTTGGGCTCGGACAGAGGGACAGTTATGAAGATGGTGTCAGAACAGGTGTTTCTTTCTGTAGTGCATTGGACCATTATGAGTCAAAATCTATTTGACGGGACCCAACAGCAACACTGATGACTTAGTTTGATGATATGCATTGTGAAACTACACAGAAGATATTTTTCTTGAGAAATCATAATACATAAAATTTACATGGAAAAAAGAGAAGAAGCTCTTCATTTTTCTCACCTCTTGTATCTAGTCATTGGTTTAAAGGGCTTTTTTAGTGACATAGATTATCATTTCATATATATGTAAATAAGCAAGCACGCAAACAAATAAATATAAAAACCATGCCTCTATCAAATCTATCTCTTTTCCTTGTGACCTTTGTTTTTTTACTCAGCAAAGCAGAAGAAAGAAGACTGCCTTCGACTTTTAAACATTTACAAATTTGGTTTTTGACTTTGGACCCTGAATTTGGCTTGCCCTTTGATTTGGGACTTAAAACAACCCACAATCACATGAGATATATTCTTGAATTGTGGTGAGTTTCTGTAAAAACACCCAATAATGGAGGAAACATATGAGAAGGAGGGGCAGCTGAATGGTTCTCTCGAACATTTTGGAAAAGTTTGATATTTGGGCCATCTTCAATCTCCAACTCCTTGCAACTAGCCTGGCACTGATTATTTCTAGAGAAAGTATTACCACACTGTGTATTTTGCTTGATGGTTATGATTTAAACATGTTTTATGCTTCTATCCTTGTTTATTTTTTTCACTGCTAGTATTTCCCCAATTTTTTCTTCTTCTCAGGTGGGCTACAATGATTGCTGAGGGGAGACGTCATCCAGCCTGGGAGCATATCTTCATATGCCCACCTCCCTGGAAAGTTGCCCTGCCAAGCATCAGTCCCTGATCTGCCAACTAAACTGAGAGAACCAATGCAGACTAGGGGAACCCCTCTTATTTCCTTTTCAAAGTTTTAATGGTTATTTGATATATTGATACATTTTCTAGTTTATTTAATTCTTTACTCCCAAATGACATACAGTGTTCTTGATCTTCTTGGGAATTCTTTTGCAGGGGTGATGTTTTACTGCGGAATTTATTGCTCTGTGGTCTCTGGTTAAAAATCCCAATAGTCAGGCCTGAGTGATAAAGGCAGAAGATGGACTGTAAGATGGTCAGGCCCATTCTGGGATATCATGGGACTGTAGGGACAGGAGTTAGCAATACCACACTAACCTTACTTCAGTCAAATAAGGACTGTCTACCTCAACTAAGGAGATATTCCCTGAGTGTCCTTGGGCTCACTTGGCCCTGTTCTCCCATCAATTAGCCAAGGCACCATAATACAAACAGAGGCATTGTGAATTCTTCCACCTTTGTCAGAATTTCATGGACCTAACAAAACTGGAAGTTTTCCAAAGCATATTAGCATCATGATGTGAATAGTTTCAGTAGTCCACTTCATTCAAACTTAAAAAGATGTCCCAGAAAAATCACCCTCAGAAATTTCCTGTACAACCATCCATATCTATAAGTTCCTCTACCAGAGAGAGAGGGAGAAAAGATCAGACTAGTTCAAGCAATACTGCATCCTGCTCTGTACTCAATCCCTTCACATAAATAAGATGATTTCTCTCATATGGCCTCTTGGTCAGTTCTCTGATCTCTAGGCAATTACATATACTCTTTCCCCCTCTTGGAATTGAATACAGACTCTTACTTTTCCCCAATTTATTGTTCAGATAATTGAAATTAAAAATGTGAAATAACATGTCTAACAAATATAGCTAAAATAGGGTCTGCCTTAATGAATCAATGATTTTGACCAAGATATAGAAAAACAAAGTTTGCTGCTGTAACATTTACAGTTTCAGAATGAGTTAATATAAATTTATAGCAGGGAGTTTTGTTTACAAAATTTTTGTTTCTGTTTGATTTTTAAAATATATTAAGGTATTGGTTCAAATTTCAAAGTAATGTGTCATAAATGTTGATAAATTTTCCTTCTATATTTTTAATAACTACTAGATTTATTATGTTGTAGTAACTAATCATTGGTTAGTGATTTGCATGGTTGGCAGTTCGAAACTACCAGTAGCTTTGAAGAAGAAAGATGGGATTGCCTACACCCTGAACAGTTGCAATCTCAGAAATCCACAGGTGTCACCATGAGTCATCATTGACTCAATAAAGGTGAGATGAGTTTGGAAAAAATGCATTTATATAAACAAAAAACCTTTTACACATCACATTGGTGTGAATCTGAGAATGGACCCATTTTAACAATATCGACTCCATTCTTTCTGCTTAAGTGTCCAGTAAGACTATTGACAACACTAAGAAAAACAGGCTGAGCCCCGGTGGCGTAAGTGGTTGAGTGCGGGACTGTGGCCCACAGGCTTGGCAGTTCACATTCAGCGGCGGCTCTCAGGAGCAGCGCTGGGTAGCTCCCACGACCACCAGAGGGCAGTGATGCCAGGGGAAAAAAAAGAAACCATAAGAAAACAGCTATCTGTCTTGTAACATTTGCAAGATTAAAAATAAAAAGATCAAGAATTTTTTCTTCAATACTAAACTGTCTGTAGTGAAAAGATTAGTGTCTATATTAGAAACTGTGTAGCTGCCACCAGTCACTTTGCCTTCTGCTTTAAGTGGTCCAAATTCATTAGCTGCTCTGTGGAAGAAGAATATAGCTATGTTCTCTTGTGAAGACTTACTTTTGGAGAAATCGAAGAGGCACTTCTATGCTGTCCGATAGTGCCACCATCGATGGGAATTGACCTGATCCAGTGGGTTTTTTGGTTATTGCTTTTTTGGCATAGGAAACATAATGAGAGATTATATGTGCAAAAATATATCATTTGTGGCTTGTGTTAATCCGAGTAGGCTAGAGGAACAAATTTCATAGACACACATATAGATATAAGAAAAAGGTTTATATACAAGAGGAACAGGACATTGAGCCCAGTCCATATTAACCCATATGCCTGAAATCACTCTATAAAATCTCCTTCCAACTCACGAAGTCACAGGTCAGTGGGTGCAGAATCCCAGCACTGGCAGGGGTCTCCACATGGCTCCTCGCTTCTAGGACTTAGGGTCCATCAACAGCAGAAGCAACTCATTGCTGGCAGAGGTCTCCAAATGGCTGCCCAAGCTTCAGAAGTCTGGCTCCATCAGGCTAAACCATGTGGTCTCTCTGCTGACTCCTCCAGCTTCTTGGATGCTGCCAGCTAGTCTTGTCCATGATTCATTGTCTCTCTAAGACCAACTCCTCAAAATTGGGAAAGAGAGCTTCTCATCTTCGCCTGGGAAATATTGCAAGATTTCCCAGAAGTCTCAGAAGAAAGCCATGCCCACATAGAGACCTCATTGGCTACTCAATGGCTATCTACAGATTAACAGGCTAGACTCCATCCCATTTCAATCATAAAATTAACATAAGCACATGACTTACATGGCTTTTAAAATATTTGTACAGAAAATATAATTAAAACAATAGTTTGAAAGTCAATGTATTTCAGAATATAAAAACCCAGACAAAGAAGAGTTAATTTAGTAATTTTATAGCTATAATTGTGGAGGGATTATTGCTGTTTGTATAGCTTTCCCCAATTTTGATAAAAATTAGGCAGATATAATAATTAATCATAAAATTCTAATATCTTATGTAAATATTAAAAGATAAATTCATGCTAAATCTGGAGTACAGTAGCAATTATAGGAGTATAATTTCCTTATATCTGTCCACTCTTTTTGGACATGTATTGAAGATAAATATACTAAGTGAAATATTTCCTTAAGAAGCTATTCCCATGTCTGTTTTAAATTAGAGTGAGATAAAGAATCAGGGCAGATTGAAGAGAATTTGAAGTGTCCTATCCCTGGAAACCTCCCATCTCTGCTGGCACACAACCACAGTTCCACTGCATTTTTCTGACTGGGATAGCTCCTACTAATGTGAAGGACCATTTGCCAGTCTAACTGCTACCCAAGACCTTCATAAACCATATTCTTAATGAAAAGCAAGACACTTTAAGTAGTCTTACAGAACTGCAAATATAAAAAAAATTAACATGAAATTATGCATACTTTTATACTGATATTTTGATTCTGTAAGATGCAGAACTCCTTGAGAATGTGTACTCAAGTTTTCCAGGCAAATTTGCAGCACAAGTCTTCAATTATGGGTGAAATTTGCATTATGCAACCTGAGAAATACTAATTACCATAGTTACCTTAAAGTCAGGCTTTCAGGTCAAAGTAATTCAAACACTCTCTAGGATAACCCAGTTTTATACATCATGTAATAAACAGTTTTTCATCCTAGTGTTAAAAGGAAAACAAATAGCAGATCATTAATGACTTCTTTTCTAGAGGCCATCAGGGAAGGGATTGAATAATTAGTTTAAATTGTTGGGGGAATAGTGAATAAGATCTGTTTTTATTAGATTACTAGGATACAGAGAGTAATAGAAATCAGAACTTGTGTAACAATCATTTTGTATTGCAATGTAATAGGGAGACATCTGCAAAAAGAGGGAATTCTGGGCGGGACAAATGGTTCATGTGCTTTTGCTAACTGGGAGATTAGCGACTAGAAGCTTGAGTGGTCCGGCAGCGCCTCTGAGAAGAACAAGGGCAGCTGGACATTCTGTGGTTCCCAGGTCTAGTACCTCTTAGAGTCATGAGTCAAAAGTGACTCAATGGATATTGATTTTATTGAAGGGAGAGTATTATAATAGAAAAATACTTTATGTTTAAGAAATGTTTATTATTTTGTAGTGATAGCTACAAAAATATGTATGTGCTAGATGCATTGAAATTCATAGATGAGCATATACAACTGTGAACAAGTTAAACAATTTTAAAAAGCTTGCATGACTATATCAGTATCCTATTTGTAATATACCATAATTTTGGAAAATGTTGCCCCTGGTTGAAATTGGGAATATGTATAAGAAATTTCTGTATCACATTCAGCAAACAGTTGACTATTTGTAAGCCTAAATTTGTAGCAATAAAATGAATTCTATATAAAGAAAAATATAAGGGAAGGGTTGGCTAAAAAACTAAGAGAAAAAAATATTGACAACAAAAAGTTTATAAGTTTATTATACTGTTTAAAACAAACAAACAAAAGCAATAGAAGCAACAGCAGCAGCTAAACAAAGAATCCCCAAGCCAAAGCTAAAAATGTCTTGGGCAAGTTGAGATTTAAAATAACATGTCTGGCATAGAAGCAGCAAACAAACTACAAAAACTAGAATCTCAAGAATCAGTCTGTTAAAATAGAATTCATAAAGAGGAAAGAAAATAGTGTTTCACAATTCCCAGTGGACTGTCCTTGCAGTTAGTTTCCTCTATGTGGTGCCAGAGGTGCCCAACTTAATATAATTTATTCAGCCAATAGGAATTTACCTATTGGTTTGCAAACATTATTTTCCATTTCTTCTTGAGAGTGTTTGCCTTAATGCCTCTGTGATCATTGCATTTTGGAAGTAGATGACTTGTATTCTAGGTTTCAGAGGCCCCCAAATGGAGGGATATTTTTTTTCTCGGATGAAGTAATATAGATGGAATTTTGTATATTTTCCTGATCTTGGAATGAGTTCAGAATTTTGGGAATGTTGGTATGAGATTAAAGTATTTTGAAAAACACAGGGCATGAATATTGGAGGCAGGGATGCATGTGCATGGGTGGAATTTTGCTCTCTGAATTGACATGTTAAAGTTCTATTTGGTATTTGTGAATATGGCTTTATTTGGAAATTGATTTTTTACATATGTAACTAGTTAAGTGAGCTCATGTTGAAAAAGAATGATCCTTAATCCAACCATTGCTACTGTCTTTATGAAAAGGGTGAAGGTGATGAGTATATATAGGCACAGAGGACAATGCCTTTGTGAAAAGAATGAGAAATAATCTGTTGCTAAATAATAACAGGCTTACATCTGCATGGAAGATGTAATAAAAAAATCTTTCCATAGAGAATTCATAGAAAGGCCTATTTACACCCTAAGTTGAAACATCTAACCTCCAGAAATGTGGGGGATAGTGTTATGGTTTAGATTAGTGGTGACTTTTGATAACTAGGGAATTACCACATAAAGAAGTTTCTTTTAGGGTTAAATTCTTGCATTATTGGTGATGATTCAACAGCCACATGAGAAAAAAAATGAAACTTTTCTTGCATGTGTGAATCCTGTTCGACTCCCTTTGAATTTCTTAGGCAACAGCATTTGCTGTTCAATGGGAGCTCTGCCTGAACACATTGGGCTGCCATCCCCAAGGTCAGCCTTTTGAGATCACGAGTCATTCGTGAGAGAAAGATGGACTTATTGAGTGGCAGGAAGTGTAAGGATAAAGGAATTTTACCCAAAGGCCCATCAATGAGCAAGAAATACAAGAGCACCTCCCAGAGACCAGTCACATTTTTGAAGGTTATAGAAAGGTAAGTATTCAGTAAAGACCAGTCACGTCAAACAGGCTATTATTCAAGCCCACTCAAAGCTGGGCATGTACTGTAAATGACAGCTGCATTAGCCATCACACCCACACTTGAATGCATCCACTAAGAACCCACCAAAGCAATCAGATACTTCACTGGATGTAGTAGGAGACCAGTCAGGGAGGGAGGCATAGGAGGGAAGAATTGACCTCAGCTCCCTCTGCCTACTTCCCTTGTCTCCTCACCCTCTCTGGAGATGACACGTCTTTGGGTTCACTGCCCTTCTTGGCCTGGTCTCTTTCTGTCTTCCCACTCAGCTCTCCATACTTTCCAGCGCTGACCCATTCCCGTTCATGAGAATGTATGATATCCAAAGCTTAACTTTCTTTATAAAAGTTTACTTTGCCTTGCAAAGCTCCTTCTGCCCTGTGAATTCTTTCTATGTAGAGAAGCAAGAACCAAGAACTGGGTAAAACCACCCTAGAACCTAACTGTCTGAAGGTCCCACAGGGATATTTCCACTCTGTCCTATTGGGTCACTAAGAGTCGGCATCTGTTTTTTGGTTTAAGAAAGAAAGAAAGGGCATTCAGCCAATGTCACTGGCATGAAACTTCCTCTCCCCAGAGATGTTGGCTCCTAGGCATACCTGGGATTCCCTGGAAACATAAGTAGAGCATATTCTGGTCTCAAGATGACATCCACATTTCAAGTGTTTTTTGAACATGGAGTCCCAGAGAAATACGCAGTCATGCCACTGGTCTGATCCGCAGGCAAGAGTCATGTCCTGGGGCTTCTTGTTGGTTCTCCTCCCAGAAGGAAAGCACTCGATGCCCCCTGTACTTCAAGACTCTGCTTTTGCTCTCCTGCCTTGTCTTCACTAGGAAATTGAAACTCATAGACTATTGGACAGTTAGCTAATTCACTGTCTGAAATTACAAGGGAAGACATCTATCTACTAAGAGGTGTTAAATGCTAAATTAATTGAAGACGCCTTTACTATACCTAAAATTTGTTAATCTATTCATCTAAAACTAATTTGTATAAAAACTTGCAGAGTATTTTATTATTACCTTTACACGATATTAAGTAGGCTTTTTGGGGTCAGAATTTATTTGAATAATTTTGGACTTTAACCTGTAAGAGAGTTTTGGTTTGGGAGATTTGTGTTCAAACAAGAAATTATGTGCTAAAGATAAATCTGTGAGAATGGCTTTTTACTATAGTTGAATGTCTCATTATGCTATTTGATTTTATTTCAGAATCTCTGATAACCCATATTGGACAATTTAAATATAATTTTAGAAGAAAATAATGACTTAATTTAACTTTTCACCTTTGATGATATGTAACCTTTCAGTGATTCTAACTAATTTCTTGTGGTACCTATTAAAGGGATTTCTCATGCTATAATCTTAGCTAATGTATTTCTCCTGACCTCCTGTCTCTTTCTCCTCCTTATGGCAAAAGGATTAATAACCATTATGTCTTTCTCTGTATGTGTGTGTTTGGTGATGAGGATGGAGAAATTGATTTGTATTTCTGAAAAGAGAAAATTTATTTCAGTTCATTTTTGTAGGAAAGTTGGTTTTCTTCACCTAAACTTTAAGATGAAAAAAAATAGAAACCATAAGAGCATCTCTTTTGCAGTATATGCATTTTTTGTCCTGTCAAGACTGTTTACATATGTAGAGAGATTTCAGTCCCATTTGACACTTATCTTGGACAAGGTCATAGAACTTATCTTTATCAATCATAAAAATATTCTTTCTATATATTCTGAGTTTGATATCATGTTTCTCAATTTACTTAGAATCCCAGAATGGATCAAGTATGCAATTTACTCATTGCTCAAAAGAAAGAATGTGTTGCACTCACACCTAATACTCCCATAAATCTTCTAACTTGAGACAATTTGTAAATTGTTGCTTCTGAGATATACTTTTTTAGTCATTCTCTCTCTTAGATATTGCATTACATTGGATTTACTAGAGAAGCAGATTTATAGACACTCAAGTGTAAGACAGAAGTTTACATCAAAGATCAATTGTGCATTAAGAAAACATTACCAATACAAAATTTTTAAAAAATGAAAGAAAAGAAAACATTCCAGCCCAGTTCAGATCAAGTCCATTAGTCTGATATTGCCTCATATATCAATACTAGTTTATAATTTCCAGATCAAGTCCATAAGTTAGTCCATAAATTCTTCATTAGGCTCCTGCAACCATAGAGTGACACCAAATGCAGGAAGACCACAAGTCACTGGGTGAATAGTCTTGTGGATCCAGTGGTGGTAAAGGCGTCTCTGTACTGGCATGGGTCGTCACGTGGCTTCTCCAGCTCCCGGGCTGTGGCTCTATTAGTGTAGCACCATGTGGTCTTCAAGAGAAATGCCTCACCAAGAGTCTGGTCTGCAGCAAGCTGTTTACCTCCGCTGTGCCTTCAAAAGAGGTCATCAAGCTGCAACCCGAATGATAGGCTAAACTCCATCCCATTCACCCATAATAGTCTCAAGTTGACACCAGCTTAAGTAACTACCACAAAGCTCTACCTAAATGTCTAAAAATATCTATGGAACTACTTCTACACAAAGGTCCCATATACTAAAAACCCTTACTGTTTAATGATTATTCCCCTATTTATATATTTTTGTTTTCAATCCTCAAAGCATATAATTAAAAAATTATATAAGACATGGAAATCTAAGAAAATTAGGATTTTGTAAATCCATAAAAACTTTTAAGAATTGCAAATATATAGCAAATTCATAAATCATGTAAGCTAAATAATGCCAAATTGGTCATTAATAAAGTTGCAGATGTTTTATTATTATTATTATACAGTTATCCATTCTTCAAATAATCATGTGCAGCATAAAAAAATCTGTCACAAAAGACTTCTAACACCTTAACAATAAGAAATACAACTTTTTACATGACAGGTTGTTGTGTTTTAGTAACAATATATGCATTTTAAAGTTGGATAATAAAAAAGAAAACAAGACAAAAGGTCATTTTTTATTTATGTATATATTTTATGTAACATTTTAAAAATTATTTCTGTTGCAGCCTCATGCAACTCATCACAATCTGTATATACATCCATTGTATGCAAAGCACATTTTACATTTGTTGTCATCATGCTTCTTAAAATATTTTTTCTACTTAAGCCATTGGTTTTAGCTCCCCCTTTTCCCACTCCCTCCATGTACCCTCCTCCCTTCTAGGCACTTGATAATTTATAGAATATTATTATTTTGTAATAGTGTACACTATCCAATGTCTACCTTTGCCCGCTTCCCTTATATAATTTTTAGTTCTTTAATGCCTGATACCTGATCCCTTCAACGTCTCTCGATCAAACAGGATGGTGTGCATCTACCATGTGAACATTTTTGCTTCTCAGTTAGATGGCTGCTTGAAGCCTTCATGCACATCTTTTGTCTTCAGTGATCATATCAGGAAGATGGGCATGTAATGATATGATTTTTGTTCTTTGATGACTCCTAACATTCCATTGACCTCTCTTGGTCACACAGGCTGGTGCTTTTAGCATGTGGATTTTTGTGCTTATTTCAAACCTTTCAAATCCCAGACGTTATATCTTTCATAGCCAGACACCATCATCTTTCTTCACCACTTTTGATTGTGCACACATTTGTCTTGAGTTATTGTGTTGGGAAGTTGAGCATCAAGGAATGGCAATTTAATAGAACAAAGTGTTCTTCCTTTGAGGAAGTACTTGAGTGGAGGTCCAATCTGGTGCCTTAATGCTAATCCTATATGTATATACAATTAGATCTATTTCACCACCATCATACATAAATATATTCATCTATGCTTATGCCTATATTTAGACCTCTGTGGATGCCCTTTGCCTCTCAGTTCCTTCCTCTACTTCCTTGTACTTCTGTACATCCCCAATTTGAATTTCAGTAATTTCTCTCTGTTACATTACTCTTGATCAATCCATATCAGGCCTGTTGCACCCAACTTGCCACTGATTTTGGATCAGATAAGCTATTCCCTTATCCCTGGAATGGACACCACCACCTTTCCCCACTTCCCCAGCTCCCATGTCCCCCCGGAACCATCAATCCCATTGTTTTCTCCTCCAGACTGTTCATCTAGCCTATCTTATCTAGATAGACGTGCAGAGATAATAATATGTACAGAAAAACAAGACATTGCAAGATGATGTGACAAAAGAAAAACAAAGGGATGAAAACAACAACAACAAAACATTCTCCAGGGACTGGGGAATATAGGATCCAGACAGCTCACGCCAGGAGCTCCTGAAGATTGGTGAGTGGGGGTGAGTGGGGCCAGGTGGGGCTCTCGAATTGG